>PTEX01000080.1:1983883-2274875 GCA_003342815.1 Eudromia elegans
AAAAAAAAAGAGAGAGAGAGAGAAATCTCAATAACCAGGCAACAAGCTAACAAGCTGAACTCGTGCAAGGTTAGTAAGAAGGCACCTATGCAATCAATCGTACAAAGGTTGATGCTAAGATCGTTCCCCTTTTATAAGTATCTCCAGCTTGGGCATCTTGCTTCCTGGCAGGATTATTGGCAGTTTTTGTTTTCAGGGAGTTGGCACTAGACACTTTTATCAAGAAATGCTCACTTAACTTGTCCTTATTGTCTGTGTGCACACAGGGCAAACAGTACCGATCCAGCACACACTATTTTAAGTGATGTTCCCAGTGCTAAACCTCAGGCTGTTTCTCTCCCTCCCCTGAGATTCTCATCTTGCTTTCAAAACTACTTTTATCTTCCTTGTTCTCTGCAGCCAAAGCCACAAAAGAGGCAGGGAAAGGGAAGGGTTAAGGCAGAAATACAGAGAACAGAGGATATCCTCTCCTTTTACGCCAGTAATTTTAGACATCTGACCGGTTTATGTACAAAGCAAGCAAATCAATCTAATAACACCCCAAACAACCTGTAGCTCTTCAAAGCATTAATTAAACTGGGTTAAGTTGGCCTTAAAAGATCTGGAGAAAGCCAAGATTATTAAGGTTCTTTAGAAACTCAGTGATATGATGGCACAGAAAGAGCAACTTAAAAAGACGTTTAGTACAATTCCGTTTTAAAAATAAATTTCAATTAGGGAGAAAAATCTTTTTGCCTTTTACAGCGGCTACAGACTGACTGCAAACTTTTCCAGGAGGACAAAGAGGAAGAAGAAAGCCCTTCTAAAGCCCTAAATCTTCTCTAAATGGTTTAGCCTCGGGAAGCCGAGTTTCCTGCTCCGAAAGCCTAACGCAACCCAACACACAGGMGAAGGCAGAGCTGTTTTCCTGGGTCTGCTGGCACATCACATGCACTTGCTGCTCCTCCAGCTCCCCCCAGCCACTGCACAGAAATAGCTTCTGTTACCCAATGSTTTCTTAATGGCAACAGAAAAACAAAACAAGACAATCAACCCACAACCCCGGGCATTTTCCAGCAACGGAATGAAATAAGCAGCTATTAAACTACTCCCGTGGCCACCAAACTGCCCAGGGACGACCACCTTTGGTTTCAAACTGCGTAACTTCAGATGTGTTGAGGGGTCTCCCAGAAAGGGACAACAAAAGCTCTCTAACACAAGGCAGTTGCCATAAATTCCCTTTAKGAAGGTGCCCCTATAACACACCCATTCCTGAGCGATCCATCAATTTCCTAGACCTTTTATTAAAACAGCCTTCCACTAATGGGCTGTGTGCTTTGATTACTTGATGCACAGCCGGCTGGACGTACGTGGCAATGGAAAAAGGGATGCAGCGCAAGTCCAAAAGGACATTAAAAGAAAGGAAAACCTGCGGAGGAGAAGCGCATTGCGGTGCGTGGCACGACAAAAACAACACGCGAAGCATGCAAGCCGCGCAGAAGAGCTGCGCTGCGAAGGTACGTGGAGCAGCACAGGAACCGGCAGCTAAACAAACTGCCTGGGAAAAACCAACAGGTTGTTATGGAGTGCCCCATAACTGCGTGTTAACGTAATGAACYAGTGCAGGGCCCTAGGGCTGCTGAGCGAGCGTTTCCGAGCGCGGCCTGAGTCACGCGCACGGGGCAGGCGGAGCGCCCGGCCGGGCACCCCTCTCCTCCCGCACCGGGCACCCTCCCTTGGCGCTCGGTGCAAGCTCGCCTCGCCTTAACAAAACACACATCTATATGGATCTATATGGACAACGGGCTCTTCAGCACTGCTGCACGGCGCGAGCACTCGGCACCGCCGCCTTCGGGGCCCTGCCGGGCTCGGCGTTTCCACCCTCGCCCTCCGCGCCGCGGGCCGCCCCGTCCCCTCCCCGCGCGGCGGAGCGGGCACGGCGCCGGGGATCCACGGGACCGAGCGCCGCCCTCCCTCCCGCCCGCCGCCGTGCCGGGGCCCGTGCCGGTGCCGCGCGGCGCTCACCGGGTCCGGCGCGAGCACGAGGAGCGCGGCGGTGGCGAGGAGCGCGGCGGGCGGCAGCAGCGCCCGCTCCCTGCGCGCCATGGCCCGGCCTGCACGCGAYGCGGCCCCGCCGCCGCCTCACGCGTCACGCGCGTGACGCCGCCCGCCCGCCCACGTGACGCGCCGAGGGCGGGAAGGAGGCAGAGAGGGAGGGAAGGAGGCGGCGCGAGGTGGGGAAGCGGGAAGAGGCGTCGAGGGATCAGAAACGACCGCGAGGCGCCCGCGGGGGGCCGCAGAGCGCGGAGGCGGCAGGAGCATTGTGGGGGCGGCACGAGGAGGGGACGGGAAAGTGCTTCAGCATGGCAGACACCCGGGCAGGAAGCGGCGAGGGAAGAGGAACCGGCTCAAGTTCTAGGAGATCTGCCTTAAACAGCTCCAAAAACTGCAGACTCGCCCTAAAGGATGGGTGTTCCAAACAACGTGCTTGGAAATAATGTAGAGTGAATWGAAATTAACGTGGAATAAAGAAAATTTTCAGTTATTCCTGACGTGTGGTAAGCTTTAGCAGTAACTTCAAATGAAGGTTTGTACCAGAACTAGAAATAAAGTTTGAAAAACATGATCCTAGAAACTTTATGTAATAAAAATTAGTTGGTACTAATGAAAAGGACAAGTTTCAGAGGGATGCCTAACAACAAAAACAGTAGAGAGAAAGCAGCATAGATAAAAAATGTATTTACGTATCGAAGCAGTGACGTTCCCTCCAGCTACAGTCCTTAATGAGCCCTGACACGACAACCGCATGGCTCTGAAACGCAGCGTGCGGGTTCAYTCCTGCAGCACAGGGCAATAGGGCTGAACGACCAGGGTGCGGGTGGAGACGGGAAAGGTCCCCAATGAGGCAGCCACGGAGGCAGGGGCAAAGGAGGGCAGGAAAGCAGCAGCTTACCGTACGGGTGGCGGGAAACAGGGAGGAGTGTGCAGCAATAAACAGCACGGGAGCCCTCAGCTGCCTGCTTTCCCSTTCTGAACACAGGAGAAAGCATGTTCTATGAACCTGAAAAGCAGGAACGTCAGAGCTTGTATCCTCAAGCACATTTTACAACAACAAGCTGTCTTAATGGGATTTTTTTTAATTAAATGAAGCTATTTAATACTAGTAACAGACAAGTGTTTATCCAGTTTACATTGCTATGCAATACTATTGMTTTTTAACAGAGTATGTCCTGAAATACAATAATTAGGTAAGTGACACATAGCRGGGGAAAGACAATTCTCCAAAAAGTCACTGAGGTTCAAAAGTAATTTACTGATAGGTGTCTCTACTTCTACTTAACTTTGAAACTGAGGGAAAAATAGTTTMATTTGTGAGTTTAATGTCAGTACGTTTTTCTCCATTCATTACAGCCCCAGGCTTGGCCTTTATTGAACTTCTCGGTATTCTGGTATTAGTTCTATCTGTACTAAAATTTAGTGTCTCACRGAGCACCTGGAATGACAGGAAGGTCTCTAAGGATTTGTCCATTTGAGAAAGCTAAAAGCATAACTATCCCAGTCTGATCAGCAAGTCAACTTGCCAGGGGGAATATTTCGATTTCCCRTTAAGTATTTGCTCCTGGAAGACATACTAAGGGGGAAGGCACTTATTCCTAAACAGATACTTGCATAACAAACTAAGGAATTTATCTATCCTTGTTGAATAGTACAAAGGTGTATGTAAAAAATTTGTCATAATGATAACATGAATTTGCCTAACCAGAGTTTCTCTTTTCTCAGTTCCATAAATTTGTACGGGCTTTTTCCAAATCCTTAGAAGARTAAATGCTTTTATGGCTACCCTCAACCAGCCTTCCATACATAGTTATAATTTGTTTTAATGCAGAAAATTCAATAGTGGATTTAAACAATTACAAGGTACTTAAATTCTTTAGGCTTTCTCCCCTCAAGACCAACTACCTATGAAATTAGACCAATTTAAATTGTCACCACTGACTAGACTTCATTGGTCTGGTCCTGGGCTTTAAAGAGACCTCATTACCTTGGACTGGCTTAGAGCTTTGTAATTCTGTAGTTCATCCTGACAGTCAGAAGAGGCCCTCATGGAGGCAACTCAGGTTATCACCACAAAAAGCCTCAACATTGGTCACAGCTTCCTTAATCTGCTTAATAAAAGTTAGTTGGTGACAAGGTAGTTCCTATAGATATACTTTTATTGAAAATTCTGATAATCAGAACAGAGAAAAAAGCCCACAAAATTTACAGGAGATGAGGAATGCATACTACAATATGACCTTWAAAAAGGTCCCTGCTGTTTTCTTAAATATTAAACACAGACTGAAGTCCATGTAGTAGATAAACAAGCAAAATTTCAGTTTAAACCAAATTCCTTGCCCTCTCATAAAACAAGCACTCACACAAAACAGTTCTCCTTTTCTGATGAGGCATCAGCATTTCCATTTGTAACGGGATTTTTGTGATTTGTTCATACTCTTGCCGCCAGTACATGGATTATGCCACTTATTCACCAATATGCTGGTCCTGTTACAAATGTATTATAGAATCTGAAAATCCTGGCCCAAATTCTCACTTGATGCAGAGGCTTTGCGAAAAGTCCTACCTGGATCTAACAGGATGTATTCAAAGACATTCATTTTCAATTATTTCTTATTTGCTCAATTACAGATTTCTTAATGGCTGAATGCATTAACAATATTTTGCTGTTAAAGTTTGTTGTTGTTCTCTTCCTGCCCACCTCTAAGTTTAGGTTCCTTTCATCAGCTCTGGGAAATTCAGTGGGTCAAATMATTTTTGTTTCCATTTAAATAATTACCTAATAATTTCAACAGCATGGAGYTTTAGGATATGCGTAATAATATTACTGAAAAAAATAACATCAGTCAGTGAGCACCAAACTCCTCTCAGATGATCTTTTAAAAGTATCACAATAAAAACGTCAACTAAATGCCTTCTGTAAAAAACTCATCACTGTAGAACTTTTCACTTTTTTTTTTTTATCTTGACCATGTCACCAAAGATACAGAAGATGGATCAGCTGGATGTCACTTGCAGTATCTATCAGCTTTCACTTTTGCTCTCCTATAAGGAAAGAGTAATGAAACGAGAATTAGATTAAAACAGAAAATGATTATGTTTGAGTATTTTACCTGTCCCAAAGTGTTATGGAGGCACTTAAAYCTTCAAAGCATGTATTAAAACCTGACACATCTCCCATCCCCAGAATGTTCTGGTGCCATACATGTTCCAAATGTAAAAAGTTAACTTAATTTTTATGATTGAAATTAATTTCTGCACTCTTGGCAGTAAACAAACYGAAGAAACCTATGCCAAGAAGAATTCATTTCTGGATAAATCCAAAGCTGGAAACTTCCAGAACAAAAAACAAAACAGAAGAACACAGAACACAGTAAATTTACTGAAAATCAGCTTCCTGTAGTTTTTAATTAGCACATTGKTTTTTGTACTTTAGAATACCTGTCAAGCAGTGTTTCATGAAAAGTGCCTTCCTTTCTGGCTTTTCTGAGGGCTTTTGTGTCTTCTTTGCTTATTCTGAGCTTTTTGTCTTGAAAACTTTGGTATTTCTTTCTATAAAAGGAAATAAGTGTAAAAAGTAACTTCCCTGGAGTTTTGYGTTTCAGGAAAATAGCAGCTGTAGTCAGAATCTTAATGTCTTAAGGAGTTGCAGGAGATAATAAACTCTAACYATGATATCAAGCATTGCCCTAAGAYTTCTATAGGTACAAACTACATGAGCATTTTCAGCATTCCAAGCAGGAATGATGTAACGAGCATGAAATGATTAAGGGTTTTAAAGAGTCCCTTCAAATGTTAGCATGACAAGCCAGGAAGTAGAGACCCCTAATGCTTTCCTAAAAGSAAAACCAAAATGGCACCTCAGGATGGGGAAATCCCAGAGATAACTGATTCTAGAAYGTTGTATGCTAATGAATTTTAGTGACATACACATAATTGATTTCACACTGTTTAACATTTCCTTTGTCCTCTTCTGGAAAATCATCTTTCTTCTTGGTTTCTCTTTCAGCACAACTGCGAATCTGATCATTGACAGAAAGACAAAACAGAATACATATTAAAAACAATTAAAAAACATAAGTTAAAGAACACAACACATTCTTCATTATAGAATTTAAGTCAKAGTAACTTTTAAAATTCTTGGATTTTTGATTTGGTGGTTCACAACTGAAGACGACTGTAACAAAAGCAGCAGCTCTAGTGTGATGCATGGGGTGGAAGTGTTAAGTCTAGTCCTTGATACCACTATAAATCTTTATGTCAAAGAAGCACCATTACTGTTAAAATCAAAAAGAATAAAATATTTCCTATCTCTACTGGAAAGTTTGTGTAATCCTGGTGCACTTTGCCTTTGACRCAAAACCACTGAGTAGCTTGTAAACAGGGCAACTCTAGTAAACTAGGTCAGACTGAATGTTCATACCAATCCTGCATTAATTGTATGATGTTCACAGACAYTTTATTACCTTTATCATTTCTTCTTCTCCTGCAGTTTTACTCTTGGCTTCTATGTCTCCTTCTTCATTACATCTAATAAAGCGGCTGTTTGCTGCTAGTAACGCCATCTTCTTCTGCATAAATAATACCACATAATATACAATGTATATAATCTYGATTCATAACATTTATTCTCTATGATGCGGGAGAAATCTCTGTAATAGTGTTCTGTTCTTTTCTGTATTGATGCTCTAACAGCTGGCTGGACATATTACTGTCTCCTTTATTCCTGAATTGTATATAGCTGCCAAAATGCAGCACATGGAAGTATTTTAAGTACATTTAAAGAAAAATAGTAAATACGTGCGAGTCAGGAAAATAAAAAGATAAAAGTTATAAYAGCCTTGAGATTTCAAAAGGCTCCAGCTTACATCTTGGAAGACAGGTTCCCACTGCTCTCGTGATCCTATAGCATCTGAACGTCCGACAACAAGTCCATCTGAATTTATACCAAGGTACTTGCCATAACCAGACTTCAGAGCAATCCTCAGAGAAAAATACGGGAGAACAGTAATGTTTTGAATTAAAGCCATCCCAATACCCAACAAATAACAGACATGTTATCATTATGCAGCAATTTTGAAGAAACCACTAAACACATAATCACACTAGAAAAAAAGATGCTAAAAAAAAAATCAAAAGAAGTCTTTTTTTTAATAACACTTACCTTGTATCAGACAGCTTTACTGCTGTAAATTGCTCGGGAGGACTAGGGCCTTCATCATCTGAGGGATGAATTTTCTATTACTTAGGCATGAAATATTAAAATTCCATATTGTAACTTGTTAGCATGATGGAGTTTAAAACAGCTTGACAAACTATACAGCAACTACTGCTAGATACTTACATACTATAGAAAACCATTTTTAAAAATTCTTTTTGAAGTTACATGCTCAGAAAGGACAAGAAAAACAAATCAACATAGGTGTTTACTAATGTTCATAGGGGTATAGTACTTGAAACAACACAAAAAATACAGTCCTAGTCCTTGCTTCTAGAAATGTACAACTGAAAATGTGTAATTCTCTTAATCTCCTTGTAATATTATTTTTCCATAATAAAATATGGTTTAGCTCAAGTGACACAGATGACTATCTTGAAAGCCCCTAGGCTCAAAACCAAAATGAGGTAACACTGCCATCTCTGTCTTGACCTCACTTTGAGGAGCACACCTTGAGGGTTTGGGAATAGCCCTGGCTGGGCTGATGGCTCGGATTCAAAATGAGGACAAGTCAATTTGGGGCCATTCTTGCTGCCCACTTGATCAACATAAAAAACAATTACAGCAACACTTGACAGTGAAGCCTTGCAGTTCATCTGAACTGACTTTCACTCTTCAAATAACACCATAAATATCTTATAAAATTAAAGTTGTACTACTTTTAACTAACAAGGGATGTGGCTTTTAACGGGTGATCATCTCTAGAGGACTTCAATTTACTGCATACACAGCAGAAATAGAGGCTACACACAGAAGTCTGATTGGCAGTCACTAGTTTAAGTCATCTACCTGCTACAAGCAAGGTCCATTTACTTAYTGTCAGTCTCTAGGACTGGTTGCCCTCACGCCATGCTAACTTAATCAGAAGCTCTCACACCTTCCACTGCGGAAACTGCCTTTCTTTCCCTTCAAACACACAACCACAAACAAACCTTTATGGGGAGCCCCAACTGTAAACAAGCCATTGTCAAGGGCGTGGACGTAGGCTCCCTTGCCCATTTCTATGGCGATGGTTCCTGTAATTTCACCGAAGTTACTGACGGCCCACCAGTTCCCTAAAAAAAACCGCAAAAACGAGGTAAATACGGGAATAATCACAAGTTTTGGTGATCCGAAGGGGCCCTCTCCCCTCCCCGCAGAACAACCCGGACTGTCAGCGCCGCGGGCCCGCCAGCCAGCGCCCGTTAGAGCCACGCACGGGACGGACCCCACGCGCGTGAGAAGGCGCTCGCGGGGCGCAAGGGGACTGCGGCGCGGCCCTCACCGACCACGTCGAGCTGCTCCTCCGCCTCCTCCTCGCGCCGCCTCTTCTTCTCCTTGCGCTTCTTCTTGCTAAGGGGAAAGGACGGAGAGATCAACACGGCCGAGCACCCGAGGCCCGACCGAGCAGCAAAGCCACCCCAGCTCCCACCTCTTCTCCTTGGCGCCCTTAAGCACGAGCCGGGTGCGCTTCACACACGAATACTCCGCCATGGCGCCGCCACGACGGAAGCCCCGCAGTGGCAAACTTAGTGCGCGCGCGCGCTCGCCCCGCCGGCGCCGCGGCCGCGCATGCGCCGCCGCAGCCCGCCCGCGGCGCGAGGCGGGAGGACACGAGGAGGGCTGAAAGTGACACAGGCAAGTGTCGTGTGATATATACATACATACATACATAGATATATAAAATATGCATCTCGCGCGGGGGCGTTTGGACTGTGTGTTTTGCCCGTTGTCCACCAGGTGCTGCTCTATCCACAAAAATAAGCGCGGATCAAGAAATTCGGGGAAAAAAAAAAAAAAAAAGAATTGTAGTTTCGTTTAGTTACAGCTCCCGGTCCCGAGGGACACACAGAGGCCCGGGTTCCTGCACGAGGGATCGCTGCAGGGAGTTCAGCTGAGCTGTGCACTCTGTGTAAGGTTAAACCGCTCTGGAAGGTGTCTTTGGGGCCATATCGGTTATTTTTGATATTTTCCCCATTATGAAGAGAAATGGGGACAGAAACACAGAAGGATAGAGAGAAAAAAAATTCTAATTTTAAAAGAAATGCGACTTTTTCAGGCTCMCATAGCATAAAATGCCTTCTTGCTGGTGAATATAATTGTATTTACAATTCACATTTAAAAGTTTTATTTTTTAATTGATTTATTTTAGTGACACGAGCAGAAGCCAGGCGTCAGTGCGTTGTGTGCAGAAGAGTGGGAGATCCTTTCCYGCAGGCAGAGCCGTGCCATCCATCAGAACATGTGTCTAAAACGGTACCGTTTCAGAAAAGCCACTTAAACTCGAATCTGCCCGTTAGTATTTTTTGAAATTAAAACATTTCCAAAATGCGCTAGCTGTGATTGTTTAAAAAAAAATGTAACGGCTCATTTTCTTTATAGCAACGGAAATAAATGGAGCCTTTGTGTTTGCAAATGTAGAAAACAAATCACTTTTTTAATGACTGGATTTTGCTGCCAGCTTGGAATTTGCCATATGTGCGTTTTATTTTAAATGCCTAAAGAGTGAAGTCGTCTGCTGTCTCTCACGCAGATGGGGCATGTTGGCTAAGGTGTCATTTGCAAAATGTGCACTTTTATCGTGCGAGTTTGAAGAGGGTCATTGCAAACAATGCTTCCCACGGACACTTTGGGCTCACGGAACGGGAGAGCGGAGGCTGAGTGTCCACGGATATAGCCTGGTGTTATAAAAGTCCACGGATATAGCCTGGTGTTATAAAAGTCCACGGATACAGCCTGGTGTTATAAAAGCCTGGATCAAAATTTGGAAGTAATTTGGAAGTCTTGTCTTGTTTATTTATGTTAGGGAATGCGTAAATTTCTGCCAAACCAGAGAAACTTGAATCAGTCTCCTGATAACAGAGTTGACAAATAGTTTATATATATATATATACATTTTTTTTTTGTTTTAATTCATAGCTATGAGGCCCTTGTGCAATATCTAAGCTGCTGACTGATATAACAGCCAAGATTGATATAGTTTTGTTTACTCATTTACTGAAAGAGGGAAATGTGGTGCGAGTTAGAGCCAGAGCAGCTACTWTTCAGTGTTTCTCTAATGGGCAAAATCTACACTGTGGAGCACTGCAGKGCTTGCTTGTTCCACGGTGGCTGTGTGAGGGTGTTGATACGCCCCTGGGACGTGGCGGTGTGTATTGCAGAGACACAGCACATGTAARCACAAAGCTCATTTCCTTCTTGGCAGTGAGATACCGAATGCTTAAAAAGACTTTATTGTAAATTCTGAGYTTTAGATGAGAGCCTGTATTGGTTATGGCTTCTCAGCTGCTTCCACTTTGCCTGATCGCTCCTTTCCTCACCTCCTTCCACTGCCACTGATGTGCTAAGGAACCTTCAATATGGATATGAATGCATTTGGTTTTGTCTCTACTAAGCAGTGTTTCCTTGTCAGTGTGTTTTAGCTGCCGGCCAGTTTTGTTGCAGATGGGTGGAGGTCTCACAGACGAGCCCCCGTGAGGGATGAAGCTGGTGTTAGGTGTGTAGGAATGAGGAACCTGCAGGTTCCCTGACTGCAGGGAAGGTTGCGCTTTGGCCTCCCAGTTTGTCAGAGACAGGAGAGGGGACCTCATGAGGACAGGAGTCTGCGAGGGAAAACTCCTAGTAAGTTGTAGGACACTAATGAGTGAAAAATCCAACTGCTTTACTTCTACTGCCTAAACAACAGTTTGGTGCAAATTTAGGTGAAAACCCCTTATTTCCTGGTACTGTATTGTAAGTGTGAACTTACATACAGATTTTAACAGGAGTGGAAAAAATTTAAGTCTAGAAGGAGCCCAGATTTACAGTTCCATGGATATGCATCAATTTTAACTTATACCCATTTACTMTCCAGTGATTATTATTATCGAGTGTCTCAAAGAAGCTTTCTTCTTTTTCATATTTCTTCTGTGACTTACTAGGAAATGAAGCCGGTGGTTTTGCATGGCCTAGGAAACCTTCTCAGCCTTCCATGGAGAGGGAGCCCCTTCCCACAGCGTTCCCGTCTGCTCACAGCCAGCCAGAGTTCCTTTCTTCCCCTCGTCCTCACACTTCTTTTGTTTCTCTCCGGAGCGTGTGACTATATTCTGGGCTGTGTATTTCTCTTCTTTTGAGACTATATGAATATCCTTTATAACTTCACTGGAATTATGAATTGGCAGAGCTCAAAAGGAGGATGGATCCTTGGCAGGGTGTTCGKTTTCACTGCTGCTGTCCTCGCTGGCCACAAAACTGTACCTTTTCTTTGTAAATTATGCCTATTCTCCCTCGAGATTGCCATATAATTTCTCTCTTTATTTTTTTTTCTCTAGCAAGACTGGGACACGTACCTGCTATGATTGTTTTCACTGCCTGTCTGAATTTGAAGAGCTCTTCTAAGAGATTTTCCTCTCTTATTCTGCATAGCTCCCGATTCTGCGTGATTTTTCCGGAATGCAGTTGCTCTTTCTCTAAAAGATAATTTTCGCAAATGCGGTAGAAATGAACATCTTTCCAAAAAATGCTTTTGTGCGGCCTCAGCATTTGTGGAGGTGGGAGGGAGAGCTGCAGGTTATTCCTTATWGAGTAGGTATAGCACAGGCAACGACGGGAAGAGCTTCCTGCTCTGGAGGGACGTTTCTGCTGTCCGTTCGCCCTGTTTGGGCACTTCCTAGTGGAGGTGTAGAATGTGAGCAATGGTGGCTCTGGTTGTGCTGGGGTTTTTCTTCGTATGCCGAACATGAAAGAGAAATTAAGGCATTTAACTCATGCTTGTGTTTGTGGAGGCTCAGACTGCTCTACTTGCCTCTTTATCCAAAGAGCCTTCAGATAACAACGGCAGTTACTAGATTTCGAAGCAGTGAAGGAGATAAAAAGCAGATTTAGAAATTTCTCATCTTACCTTAATAAGGACCGCCATCACTATGTGGTTCTACTCTTGCTGTTAATTTTGCCTATCACAAAATTAGTAAGTGTGTTTTCCCTTTGTTTTTAATGCTACGCTTTCTACAAGCAACACAAACGGAGCAGAACAGGTTCCGGGTTTGGGCTCTTCCTTCCTTCCTTCCTTCCTTCCTTCCTTCCTTCCTTCCTTCCTTCCTTCCTTCCTTCCTTCCTTCCTTCCCCTTTTGGGAAATTGGCTCCCAGCCCACAGCCCGGGGCATGGAGGCTGCTTTGGAACGCTCCAGCCAGGGCTGGCAGTGCTCGCTGCTCTGGTGCAGCTGCAGCATGTGGCTGCTTTTAAAGCATCACTAACTTGGAAGGAGGAAGGAATAACGTGGATCCGGCCTCCATGGACAACGCAATCCAGAATCCCTCTCCTTAAGGAGAATCCCTCTCCTTAAATCATTTTAGTGGCATCATTTTTTCTGTGTTTTACCTGAGAAATTATTTGGCTCSCTCTTATGTGCAATGCTTTATTTGGAGCTTTTTCAGACTGTTAAATTAGCAGATTAGTTTTAGTAGTGAGCCAGTTGGAGTTAATCAGTTGAGCACCACTGTACAGAGCCTCTCTAAGCTAGGCTGGATTTGGGAGGTTTAATTTTAATCGTGGTCTGAGAGCTGCAGCTGCTTCGTGTTTGCTTGGTAATGGCGTTGAGGAGCTGCTAATTTGGAAGGCGAGCCTGGGTGCAGGTGTGGAGCTCCTCAGGAGCACTGCTCTGGACGGAGGAGGATGGTGCTGGACATGTTGCCGTGTGGTAAGCCAAGGAATCCTTTAAAAAATACTCCTGGCAGAGTGTGTTTGAATGAAATCCCTCAACYCAAGCATCCTGYGTGTTTTTATCGTATTGCTTAAGTGGTTGTTGAGCAATCGGAGATCCAGGTTTGGTTCCCTGCTCTGTCTGGTTTTGCATCTGTATCTCCAGGTTCCAGGATCCGAACCCTAGCTCTGTATGGGTAAAATGAGAGCATGCTGTTCTGCATGCTTAGCTCCTCACGGTTTGCCTAGGAAAGGTACTGCTAATCTCTGAGGAGTGCGAGCATGCTGCTGGCTAGGATAGGGATAAGCTGAGGATAGGGATATATATGTGTGTGTGAATCCAGGTGCCCCTGTGTACTGTCAGGGAGGAAGGGTGGAACTTGTGAGGAAAGAACCAAAAATGCCKTTCGTGGTGTTTCCTATGGAGCAGGTCATGCAGCTCCGTGGTCAGCGTGTTTAGTCCATGCAATTCCCGTGTCTCTGAGACTCTTGGTTGGTGACTGTGCTTTGCTCTAGCTACCCATTAACTGTTCCTTGGGTGGGCAGTGCTCTCCAAAACTRACACAGACAGCAGCAAAATAGTACCTAACATTTTAGTCATTTTATTGACSTCTGCATTTTCTTAATTTGATTTTATGCAGAAGTGCTTTGCTAGGCTAGCGAGACACTYGCATGCTGCAAAACCTGTCCCACAGCATGGGATATATCCAATAAGGACGTTCAAAACGAGCACCGGGTGCCGTGGATAATGGATCAACATAATATTACCTCACCTCTTTGAATTAATTAGAGAATGAAATTCCTGAAATAATTTAGTCTTAGYGAGGAATTCCTGTTGGGTAGTTGTTTGTTAGTGTCCCTCTTTTTGCATATGCTAAAGTGGCAATATAGGGTGCTGAGGTGGTTATTCCGAGGTTATGCAAGTCTGTGGCGAGGTGAGGGCCAGGTGTGAGCGACACTGGTTGTGGAATTCTCTTGAAATCATCCGATTCACCCTATCTCCCATTGCCAAGTCATCCAGGCACTCCGGGACATTGGTATTAACTGGGYGTGAGGTGAAGGTGAGGGAGGAGGAAGATGCATTTTTTTGTTTTTAGGAATTGTTGCTACTGCTGGCTCAGTTTAAAAAACAAACAAACAAACMAAAMCCCCCCCAAAACTCCACTTTCCTTCTCCAGCATGCAAGTTCTATAATTTGRAACGACACGATTGGGTGCTTTTTCAGCAGGGTATTAGCAAGATGGGTCTTGGGAAGAAAAGGTCCAACGGTGACCTGAGAGGGGCAAACAATAATTTTCACCTTGTTTTCTTGGTTTTCTTACGGAGTACGAGCAAAGAGGAGAATGAAGCCTGTCTATCCGARCGAGCAGGGCCAGGTGTGTGAAGGGAGGAGCGCTCCGCCGAAGCCGTGGGTTGTGGCTTTGTACGGGATGCTGCATCCAGAGGCAGCCGCCGCGGGAGCGGCTCTGTGCTCTCCGCGGGCTCGTCCCTCCGTCTGCACCAGGCTTCCTGCCGGGGCCAGCGTGTGAGTCTGCACCTCCCTCTGCTTGGTGCTGAGCACGTAGAGCTTCGTCTGGGGAGCAGCTGGGTTCTCCTCAACGCTTTTTTTTGTGTAGAACAAGTGCTAATAAATAACGTTAATAAGGGTGAGTTTTAGAGCATCTTTTCTTAGTACTCGCATTCCAAGATATTGTGGCTGGCCAAGGGCTTCAAAACAATTTGACATGTATTTTAACCAAATGATAAGTATTTTACGAGTATTTAACCAGCGACAAGTATTTTAGCCAAAGGAAAGGGGGATTTCAGAGGCTGGTATTTTAAACTTTTCAGAGGTCAGTTTGCTAAGAGGTATTCCAGAAGCAGGCAAAAGCAATCTTGAAAACTGCAGGATTTAGATCTGATTGCAGATGCCTTCAAGCCTATAGGCAGGAATGTCTGTTAAAGACGGAGGCAAATGTGATTAAAATGCCACAGGGAATGAAAGACAGTTTGTACAAAATTGACTTCCCAGTGTTCTTTGATTTCCTACCAGGTTTTTATGAACGAAGGTGATACAGCAGAACTCATTCATGTGGATTTCATCGTAGATTTTGATGTATTAACACACAATAAGTGGTGGTTTAAATTAAGGGATAAAGGGATGAGCAGGGAGTGCCAAGCTTGGGAAGTGCTGCTGATGCAAAAAGGACAAATCCCCCGCGTATCAGTCAAGATATTCCCTGTAACAACAGGGAAGGGATCCACGGGGAGAGCTCCTCTGTAGTGCCATGCACAGGTCTGGTCACCCGTGTTCAATAACGAGGAAATGAAATTGGACCAGGTGCAAAGAATTGCTAGGGGCGTGATGACAGAGCTGAAGGATGCCTCTTGTAAGGTGAAATTAGAAGGGCTTGGCTTGTTTACCTTAGCAAAACRAAAGCTGATGGGAAATACTGTTGTTCTCTCTCTATCTATCATATGGTAGGCAGAAAGAAAGAACCGTAAAAGGTGAAGTTGCTCTGTGAGAATAGCAAATGGTGAGGTGGCCRGGAGCGAGGAGGAAAACTAGCTGCTCCGAAATGGGGTTTGGTGAGGGTTTGAAAGGGATTGCTGGAGGAGGGACCCATGGTAGTGAGGGGTGTAAGTTAACAACCTTGGGTGCGTCCTTTCACGCTTTCATTCATACCCGTGGTTCTGGGGGGAATTTTGACAGGGAGATACCTCGTTCTGTTTGCTAAGCGGTGCCGGAAGGTGTAGGCTCTTGGGCACTACACATTTGTTCTGTGGTTTTCAGAGTTAATCTGGTATGTTGTTTTGATTCGGCGACATCTACATCGATGACTTTGAAAGCTCCGTGAGATGGGACTTCTCATCTATTGACCTCTTATCTATCGTTGTTTTCTTTGAGAACAAAGCAAAGTAGTTATGGCAACAGCAGTTTTCATTGCCTCAGCTCTAGCAGTCCTTAAAAACAAACAAACAAACAAAGAAGAGCTTACATTTTGATGGACAATTTGGGGCAAATAAAACACACGCTAATTTTCTTTTTTTTTGACGCAGATGAAAAAATATAAATCCATAGATCATCTGTATCCAATTAGAGAAATTACTAGGAGACTTGGATGAAATTTCAGATGCTTGCTGACAACTTTTTCCCTCAAAATAAGCTATAAATGCAACAAAGATGTTCACTACTGATGCAGCTGTGYATGACATGTCGTAAGGAAGCTAAATAAGAAAAAATGTTTCTGTCCAGTGATGTATATCAAGGAAATGATGAATATATTCCAATTAGAAGTGTCTGATGAATGGAAAAATGTGTCGTCCCTAAGGAATATGCAGTAAATGCTGTTTTGAAGAGCTGATCTCTAAAGATTCTGTGCAAACAAGACTCTGGGACAGTGAAGTATTGCACGAAACAGCCTGTGGAAGTGCCTAAGAGATGTGTGCTCTGGCCTCTGCCACCTGAAACGAAACCATTTGGAACAGCAGCCTGAACACAGGAGGAGATGGGTGAACTACACAAGTGTCCCCATTAGGGTTCTCAGAATTTTGTTGATCCTGCCCGTGTGAAAGCGATRAATTAAAGTCCCAAGGCTGGCAATGTAGTCCTAATCCTTTCTCTTAGATTTTTCTGTCCAATCCTAGTTTCCCAATGTGGCYGTGAAACTGCTCYTGAGAACGTGAGGGGAGAAAAGAATGTGGCATAAATCAAACGAGCCCCATTGCCGTGAGAGGAAACGTGCCGAGTTAGAGCAGCTCTGCRAAAAGGTGTGAGTAAGGCAACACGTTGGATTAGTGAACATTATGRGGAAAGAATGCAAGTGAGATACTGTTACTGGTCCTCATTTCTAGAAAATAGGTGACTTTATGTTTTCTTTTTCTCCTTTCTTTATTCCTGGAATTCACTAATTGTCCATACTTAGAGGTGAAATCCTTAGCTGTAAACAGGAGTAGCTGTAATGGGCTGGTTTATGTACAACTGGCAGAAACCGGATTGCAGGTTGGATCTCTGCAGATGTGGGCTCTCCTCTTCCCTTGATGCCATACGAGAGTGCCATAAGCAACCGAAGGACTCGCGCTGTCTTTGTTTGAGAGCCTGTCAGTTTGCAGCTGAAGTTCCAGGCCTCTCCCTGATCGATTGCTGGGGACAGCTAAGACTGCTGCAAATACCCACGAATACAATATGTAGTACGTATTTCCCCAAACACTTTGCAGATTAAAGGGAGTTTTATTTTGGTCCTGCTGGAGCTCTGCGCTTTGAAGAGGTTGGTACTAGCTGGCCAGTAACCTCGGTGGGTTTAAGCTCTTTTTAGCAAGGCAGTGACCGCAGTCGCGAGCGCTGAGCGTGTGGAACGTGTGGCTTTGGTCGTCTCCTACTTCCAGAAGTTCTAGTTTAAAAATTGCTCGGCATGAAACAGTACTAAATATAGAGGTTCTGTGTAGTGGGAAATTGCGTTCTCATGAGCAAGGCATTACCCCTAAAAACTCTTCAAGCTCTCAATATCTTTGACGCATCTCTTTTTTTCAATTGTGGGACTAAATTGATGTTATAGGAGCTCTCAGACAAGACAACTCATGATACCTACTGAGATAGTTTTTTTCAGCAAAAAACCCACAGTTTTCATTGCTTGGTTGACATACTTGTTGGCAATTAGGAAAAAAAGAAAGAGGTACAATATGGTTTACCTTAACTTATATTTATTTAAACTTTTTCCTTGTTGTTTCATCTCCTAGAAATGTAGATAAAAAGAGAAATGCATGTAAATGTCCTCATTATTTAGTCAGCTAACTGGAAATGTAAGTCTGGCCTCTGCACTGGACATTCAGAGCAGACAGTCATTAGAGCTCCTTGGAGCACATGCTGCTAGGAATAAGCTAGATGTGATTAAAATGGCTAGGCAGAGAAGACAGAAACAGAATAGAGATCAAGGGAAAAGAATCCTCTTTGCTTGCTTGCTTTGGAAGTTCAGAGTGTGTGTGTGTGTGTGCACACTGTAAAAAATTGAAGCTTGAATCTGTTCAGACTTCTTAGGAAAGTCCTGTGGCTTCTTTTGTGTTGGCTAACATGTCATGGAGTTTATTAGGAAAAAATGTATAGGATTTGGCCTCTGATGGAATACTCAGACTCAACTTGTAGTTTCAGAAAAGCAGTTCATTGGGGATTGGAGGTAGGTAAGAAGGTCAATTAATGAGAGCTGGGATGTAATAGCTGGAAATAGTTCATGAATATCATGCCGTACTCTCTATAGAGAAACATGCAGACATGCAAACCATTAAAAGCAAGGAGAATTGAAATGAATAGATTGTCCAGGAGATTAAAATAGAAAGCAAATGTAGCAGGAAATTCTAAGTTTGAAAGGTGAAGCAGGACGTGATTTGTGCAGCTTTGGGTGAGAGATGCTCTGCAAGGTGAAGCAGCAGAAGAGGTGTGCCCTGTGGCCAGATGTGCAAACTGGCACATCAGGACTCGTGAGCAGGAGCAGTGCACTGGTCAGGGGCCATTGTTTGCATTGATTGCAAATATTTTCTTTGATAGGCCCTAAATTGTTAATATAAACTGCAAGACTGTTATTGCTTTTGCTTGGAAAATCAATGAGAAGCCATTAAAGACAAAAAACTGAATGTTATAAATGGGAAAGAATGGAGAGCAAGCTTGCACGAAAGATCAGTCTTTGGAATTAGGCTTGCAGTGAAAAATTAGTATCTGCACTTGATCATTCCTGCTTCACTTTTCTGTTAACATATGGGTAACTTTTATCACGCAGGCTCAGTGCACTCGGTGAAATCCACGTAGATTTGCTGCGTTCGTGTGGTCCTGGGCTCCTCCTAGCTCATCTGCTACAAGAGGCTGTGTAAGCAAGTGAGGAGGAGTAAGCCCCAGTAAACCTGACACAGATTCACCTTCGCCTCTGCTTTCCTGGTTTACAGCCAGTACCAGCGGGTACCTGCATGATAAAGTGAGCAAGGTTTAGTCTTTGGGAAAGGTGGTCTGGCTGAGGAGGGAATGCGATTTCTGTGGGAGATTAACTGTTTCAGTTCAGGGCTGTTTCTCCCAAAGGGTCCGAGAAGCTGTTGCTTTTCTACCTGATAGGATTTCTCTTTTTGCAAGGACCTATCCTTGAGACAACCGTCTCCCGTTAAAGCCTGTCTCTAAGGCAAACAAATGTGGAATTGCTCCATCTTTGGCCGCTTACAGAGGCAGTTTATCCTCTGCCAGGGATTCGGGCAGTCCCGCAGCACGTGTGACCGAGCAGCAATGTGGGAATTCGGCCTCGCCAGCGTTTGCTATAAGGGGTGATGCTGTGGGTCACAGCCTGACCACAGCTAGCTCTGTGTCTCTGCAGGCCCTCTTCCTCCATCCCAAAGGTGCATGCATCCTCCTCTATGTGCAAGGAGTCATGCTGCGTAAGCCTCGTGCAGAGTAGAGCAGCTTCGTTCTTGTGGTCAGGGAAAGGCTCTTCAGCCCACCAGCTTCTTTCAGAAATATCTTGAAAAGGGTGGAGGATGGAAAATTATTATTATTATTATTATTATTATTATTATTCAGGGCATAGGTTTTGTTTTCTGTACCTTGCTAGCTCTTCGCAAGCTCTGCTGAGGTCTGTTCATACAATTCCCAAGTATCTCCCGGAAGGTTTCTGAGAAGATGTGCTAAGGTTAGTATCGAAGGAGATGGGGATAGAGGATTGCGGTGTCCAGCTATGGAAAGCAGAACGGAGCATGTTCTGAGGGGTAATACATGCACTGCATGTGCAATTGCACTGAATAGTGTCACCAAGATTTCCCTGTGGGACTGGGGCTGAAAATTGCCCCGCTGTAGGGGTTTTTGTGCTCGCAGCACCGCGTCGTGCGAGCATGGAGACCCGGAGTGAAAGATGGTTTAGTTTGCCCTGTGGAGAGTGTGCATCAGGAGCCCGGGGGGTTCTTGCATGGTGATCAATGTTGTGTTATAAATGAAGAGAACTGTCTGTAAAAGTGCAGTGATGTAGGAGATAAAAGCAAAACGTAGGAGCCAATTTTGAGAGAGGATAATGGGATATTGCAAAATAAAAAAATCCAGAAAGAACTTTATTTCCTAGTAGTTTTTGTAATTCGCAAGGTGTTTTTTACCCTTGCTCTCATAGTTCCTGGTTGATACAGTGATATGCAATTGACACAGTATTTTATTACTCTTTGCACGTGCCTGTTCCCACTGTTTTATCACTGGATGCCTGAAGTTTGATAACGCACCACGGGGAGCGGAGTACGGCGGAGCAGTGCAGCAGTGTGGAGGATAAAGGGCAGGCGTGAGAGAGACGAGAGCTCAGCGTTTACCCATCGCCTCCCTGTTCCGAGGTTGCGGTCGACGAGAACGGGACAGAGGCAGGATCCCTGTGTCACACGTCACCGTTTTGAAAGGTTGGAACTGAGAGCCTTAAAATGCCATGGCCTTGGGTTTGCCTGGGAAAGTGTATTTTTTATGCCGGATAGCAAACACACACGCACAAAAACCAGACCAGACTGATGCTGTATGATCTTCCAATGGTTTGTATGGAATTAAATAGTTGCAAGCCTTCTTTTATGAGCAGCAAATGGTAAGGTAAATAAAATACAATATTATGCAAATACAGTAAGAGCTAAAAATGTTTGGGACATGCATATCAAAAGGACATTAATGTACATAATACCCTCCAGCAAAATGTTAATGGGGAGTTATCATTCATAGAAGCACAAAGACTTGATTCAAAGGTCTGAGTATTAATTTAAGACATAGGATTTACTGAGAATTAGTTCCTGTTCTGAAACTGGGCCCTGGTGTCCTGGAGCAAAGGAGTGGGTTGGACTAGATGACCTCTAGAGGTCCCTTCCAACCTTAAGCATTCTATGATACATTTTCTAGAATATGGACCTTGCTGGACAGATGCATAGGGAGAGCTCAGTGCCATGGACAATGTGTTGAGTAGACTTCTTTTTCATGGGAATCCTAAGAATGGTTTCTTTCTTGATGGAATAGTTCCTTTCTCTGCCCTCCCTTCCACTTATCTCTTACTCCTCTCATTTTAAGACCTTCCTGTACCTGCCTTTCTTGTTCTCTCTCTGAAACTCCGCCGTCTTTCATCTCATCAGTTGTCATTGCTGTGACAGCAGTGGGAGAGTGTGCCGCTGCGCGCTCCCCTGCCTTCCCCTCTTGCTGATAGCACAGATTGTTTTGGCAGATATGTCTTGGAGCTGGCAGCGTGTAAGGTTATAAGCTCATTGCTTCCTCCTCTTGCTATAGTAGGTAGGTTTTGCTGCACGTTTGGTGTGTCCGTAACACATGCATGAGGGCTTGTGTATGCATTCCCACCTATCTGCCTAGGGTTTGACCATGTGTTGGACAGCGGAAACTGAGAGGTGTTTTGTTCCCTCGAGGCATCTGGACAAGGAGTAACAGGCGATTAGCTAATCCTGCGGGCGGCTGCCACCATTCTCACTGAAGCTTTGAAGGGAATAAGTAAAATCTTTCTGTTCGCGTGGCCGGAGGTCGCTTCCATCTCCGGTACCAGGTGAATGAACATCCCTGTTTTTCTTCCTCCCCGGTGGTTTGCCGTGTGTGTGCAGGAGAGCTTTTTGCTCCGTGAAGATGCCCTGGCTTTGGAAGCACGTGAGCGTGTGGTTTTGCAAACTGGCGTGTCCGTTCCCATGCTAGCCTGCACGGTGCTGCCCTAGGAATTCTGTGGTGATTTACTGCCCGTGTATGTGACCCCGTGCTAAGCCGGGGGGACCTGCGCACGCCCAGCGCCCGCTAGTAGTTGCTGTGCTCTGTAATTCAACTCTGTAATTCGGTAACTTTTAAAAACCAGCTAAATAGTTACCACATGGTGGAAAATTAGCAATAGGGGAACTCGGATTTTTGTGTGGTATTAAACCTGCACATGGAAAAAGTTAAATATCATCCTCAATGCTATCCATGTGTTCAGTCATATTGAAAGAAATGCTTATAAAGCATGACATTATTTAATTTTTATAAGGTTTGCCACATCCAGTAAAATTTATTGCCGTTGCCTTGAAAAGCTTCATGCAGGTGCCTTGTGAGCTGAGCTCACTCCAGTCAGAGCATCACACACACACTGTGTGCAGTTAGTCACCGGATACCCAGGGTGGTATTCAAAGTAATCCCATAGTAAATTGATTTTTAGTAATCCTATAGTTTGGTGGGATTGCGCCTGTATAGCTCAAATGCAGAAGTATTGAAATATAATCTTCAAACAAGTGTGACATGAGGATTTGCTGTGGTGTGGAGTCTCCTGACATTGCTCAGGGGGCCTGTGGTCCTCGCTGAGAGTGGTCCTGTTTCCTTATTTCTTTTCTCATCCTATAGTCCAGGGAAATAACTTCCGATGTAGCAGCATCTGCACAGGAAGGGCACCAGACGTTTGCCTGAACTGTGCTGACTTACTGATAGCTCCTGATAACGACCCCTGAGGGACCTGGGCATCAGGAAGGAATCGCTTTATCTCTGTCCATTTGGAGAATTCGGCTGAAATTTGCACTTCCCCCAGTTGAATTTCTGCTGCAGTTCCCGCCCAGGCCCCGACTAACCAAACTTTCCTTGCTGCTCCTGGTGCCTCCTGCGTATTCCAAGCCGCATTTCCACTCGCAGAAAGGGAGAGGAAGAGGAGGCGTGGAGGTGTCAGCAGGAAGGGCTGCAGGGCCAACATCCCCTTATTGCATGGGCACCATCCGTTGGCTGCTGTTCCCTGCTGGTGTAGGGAGAGGTCAAATCATACTGTGCGTCCTCATTAGAAGTAGTGTCAGTTAGTTTTTCACTTATTTTTTATGCTAAAGCATAAAATGAAAGAATTATAAATATAGTATTTGTTTTACAAACGCAAGGCAATTTTGAAATTGTGGAGTTTGAATTCCCCTTAAAAAAATACTGTGGAAGAAAGATGTAGAGATTATCCTGTTTCAGGCTCGGTATTCTGTTGGGCTGCTAAGCACCACACATGAAATATTCAACATAATCTTTATATTTTGGGTTTAAGGCCCAGAACATAAAGACTTTTTCTAAGAAGGAACAGCCATATTGCACTGCATATTTTGAGGTGAATTCCCAATTTCTAGAGCCGCCAGTGCAGTGTTTGGTTGACGTGAGTGAAAATGGAGCAAGAGGAAGGTGTTTGACAGAGAAGGGGCTTTCCTGCTTGTGCTGAACGGTGTGCTAGGAGCTTTCCTGGCGTGGCCAGAGGACCAGCACTTCTTGTCTATCAAACCTTCCTTTCCCACTGGAAAGCTCCGGCTCAGGAGGACTCTCCCAGCCTTGCTCATATGATAAAAGCAGGCGCCCACGTAGGAGGTGGTAACGTGGTAGAACTGGAATTTCTGCCAGTGCATCTGGGCTCCTTGGGTCTCCGTTTTCACCCTGTTATACACGGAGAAGAAGTATTTTGTGAACCGGCACACTTTCCTTTGTGGCTGAGCTCGGGAACTGAAGACCTGCGTGGTTATTGCAAGCTGTTGCGAGCGCTTTATTCCTGAATATGTAGCTAAATGCTATGGCATTCTGTAAGATTCTTCTCTGAAGTGCCACAGAAAAGCTGCTTCTTTTCCTGTCATGCAACAGGACAAAATAACTGTCCTGTGCTGTTAGTAGCTGACTCATTGTCATCTTCTGCAAAGGAGCACTTGAAAGAACCCACCTCCCTGAAGCCTCCCTGGAAATTAGTCTTTCCCGGGGTGCTACTGCTCCGTGCCTGCACAGACCTGCAAACAAGGAGCTTTTAGGTGGTTCTGAGCTTTGCTCTGCATGCGTGAGCAGTGCCAGGTCGCAGTCAAAGGGAGTCCTTTTGAGGTACCTGCAATAAATATGGCTCAGCCTGGAAGGGAAGCTGGGCAGGAGTTTGTCAGAGTTATTGTGATAGCGGAGTCTTGCAGGGAGTTTCACTTGGAGCTTTTGTGCTAGTTTATTCACAAAATGAAAATACAAAATCAGAAGGGGAACTTCTTTTTTTAATATCTTTGGGAGCCATTTTAATTGCATGCTCTGCCTGTCAGCAGGAAGGTATAAAAGCCTGGCAAGGAGCAGGGTAAGCTGAATGTGTGGAGTGACATTTGGCATTTTCAGCCACAGTGAGAAGTGCGGTGGATGGGAATCTGCAGATGACACCATTCGTGTCAGACTCCTCTGTAGCCCGGAGAGAGCAGGAGAATTGTAATGGGCCAGTCCTCTTTCGTGAGAGATGGATCACAGCAGAAGGTAAAGGTCGCGACAGAAGTTGGCCATCCATGAATCATGTTTGCTATATATCTTAAAATATGCTTTCTATAGACACCACAGGTTTTTCTATGAGGTTTTAGATGGGGCAGCGTGAGATATTTAGACATTTAGAGCTACAAAAAGAAAGCCACCTCTCAATGATTTGTAGCAGAACAGATTTAAAAGTGGAGAGATGCATTTTAGTAGATGAGGAACTTATAGTGGAGATGATTTGTAGCTTGAGGATACATCCCAGCAATGCTAGTGATGGTTGTGCCTTAGCTTTCTGGAGGATGTGGAATTCAGATAGACCTTTAAAAATGAGATATATAGAATTTAGCCATGCTGTATCAAATGCTGCAAATACTTGTATTTTACAACTACCTTCATGTTTTAAGTTAAAGAAGCTCTGTTTCTCAGAGGGCCGCACGTTTAAGATGAGTGAGAAATTTATGTTCTTGATTTGGTGTCACTTGCAAATACCGAGTAATCATAGATAGAAATTAAGTTAAATAAAAAATACCTGTGACGTTCTTGCGTGTTGATACCTACAAAGAGTGTGCATAAGTACCAGATTCTCAGAAATAACTCATAGCTGCCTCAGTTTTTGCACACTTGTTGCTTTTACAGGTGTTGATTTTAGACAGCGTCCTTAGGCAGCCTGCTCTCTTTCAGAGAGTTCAGCATTGCATGGATGATACTTAGCGTCAATAAATAACGTCAGGCACAGACAGGATCTTCTGATACAAGTTCTTCTGAAAGATCAGTACTCACAAAACATTCTGAAAAGGTAGGATTTTTTTCCCCTGTAAATATGAAGTGATAAGTGAGTTTTAATTGTTGGCCATCAGAATGTGTTTGCTATTCAAAACGCAGGGATTTAAGTGTAATCAGCAGCATTTCAGCCTTCCACGGAGGATGGAGGAGTCCTTTTCAGCACTGCTTTGAGCCGAGTGAGTTGCATTTGATACAAGTGGAGAATTCTGATTTTTTTCTCTTTTTTCCTGAGCTTAACCTTTCTGCTACACGTGACAGAATAATGCCCACTGCAGTTAACAGTGCAGTAGCATCAGGTAATACTGAGGCTCATTAGTGAACTGCTGTAATGTGTGAGGCCAAAGGTGGAATAATATTGGTCTCTGCATGGTTAAGTTATAGAATGTATTTCTTACAGTGTCAGTTCTCAGCTAGAATAACTTGTAATCGGATGCAAAACTGCTCATACTCTGGGTGTCTGCTAAGGACCGGTCTGAATCTGGGTCTGACACATCTTGAAAATTGCATTAAAGCATGTAAAGAAATGCTATGACTATAAAATGACAGCAAACCAACATGGAGATGTGGCACTGTCCGTTGTGGATGATGATAATTTTCTGTAAGCAGCTGCACGATAAACTAGCAAACAGTAAGTCGCTGTTTCTTCCCTTTGATTGATTTAGCGTTGCCCTCTGTTTTTATCCTCAGTGTCTATATTGAATGTGCCCAAGTGACATACTTGGGGAAAAAAAAAAAAACCCAAAATGATGATTTGAGAAGCTTGATTGCCTGTAATTTTTTGCATAACCTGTCTTTGATGGAAACATGAAAGTAATTATATTTTAATCAATCTTAGTCAATCCGAGGGTCATAGGGCTTGGTTCAATAAGGAACCTAAGTATGTGCTTAATTTTAAGCACATGATTAATTCTCCTCATATGCTTAAAGTGAAATGCTTTGCAGGTCGGGGTCTAAGGTAACTTATCTTTGTAGACAGGGATGCCCTTCATTGGAAGGGCCTCCCTGTTGCGTCTGCTGTTTTGGTACTGTGTATTTACTGGACAAACGTACAATAATCTGTTATACATGTGCATTTTATACCTCATACTTGAGAAGTCGGAGAGAATAAAGCCAGTTTTCACTGGGTGAATCCTGCCAGATCGCTGGCTTGAGAAGTGGCAGGCTCAGACTTGATGTGCTGGGAGTCATCATAGAGGTGAAGACAAAATGCATCGGGAGTAGGAGAGGAGCAATGAACAGGATGGTGACAGAGGGGCAGGGAGTGAGGAGGAAGGTGGGAATGATAACAGAGAGATTTAGATTAAGGAAGTTAAAAAGAAAAGTAAATCAGCGAGAAAATAAGACCTGTGGGATCAAAACACTGGAAGGAAGCCAGGATGAATGTGAGGTGAGTTAGGGGGATAAAAAAGGATGAGAAAAGTTATGGTGCGTTGCTTCAGGTTTGAAATCTGGTGGCCGCGGGCTCCGGGACGCCTTTGCCGGGCTCTGCGCCGGTCTCCCTCAAGGGAAACGACCCTCTCGTGTTGTGTCTTAACCGTGCCAGAGAGCCACGCTCCCCTGGGAATCCCGGTGGGATTTCGTGACGGGGGAAGAATGCCGCGTTTTTCCATTCGTTTGTCCTGGGACAGGCTTCCTGGCAGTTACGCTTAAAGGGAAACTTAGGTAACTGTCCTTGCGTTAAGGGACGGTGAATTGTATGGGTTAAGCCGTGTGTGTGCCTCGGGGGAGCAGCAGTTCTGTGAAAGCAGCTATCTGCCTAGTTCTGCACCCTCAGGGTGGCCGCTTCTGACGAGGCTCCAGGTTGCTTCTGCGGAGCCTGCTGTTTAACTGGAGCTCAGCAAATTAGCACACACTCCGCTTTAAAGGTGTGTGTGTGTGCATTCTGTGTGTATGGATATGTGCACCATGGGTACTGCTAAGAAACGGTTTAGAGGATGACTTTGTGTGTGTGTATGCAGCGTGCTTGGGTCTGCCTACGTGTGTGTGTGTGTGCTTGCAGAGAGGACTACACCCCCGCTGATAAAAATCCTCTGGGAAGTTTGGGCAAAACGTGGCGATAGCCTAATCTTCCCTTTGAAGGGGGCAGCTAGTGGAATGCATTTGTTTAATTACTGCATTGTAATCAAGCAAACGATGCTGACACGGCTGGTGTTGCAGTAGTAATGCAAAATGCACTGAGTGTCGGGGATGGTGATGGGCAAGGAGGGCGGGAGGCTCCTTCCTGGAGAGAGGACCGGGAGCGGAGAAAGGGCTGAGTTTTCCGTGCGCCAGGGAGTTCCACGCCTTTCCCTTCCAAAGAGAAACCTGAAGAACCAGAACGCTGACGTCCATGTGTCTGAGGAGTTTGAGATACTTTCTCCTAGTTTCCCTGTCTAAAAGCTTGTAAATAACTGAAGCAAATGTTTTCTGAAGCTAAACGAAGAGAAACACATTTTCCTTTTGGGAGAGACACCATTCTCTTCTAATACAGACTTTTTTTTAACCAACTCCCCCTATCCTATAGGATGTTTCCTATGCAATAGACTGCAGCCAAGAGACTTGAAGACTTAAATAGATTATTTTTTCCCAGACTGTGCTAAGTGAGAAGCTTCTGGTATGATGCTGTGGTCAATCCTGAGTTGGCACAAACCTGATTTGCTCTGTTGCAATAAAAGCATCTCGTGGATGAGTAAGAAGACCAGGACAGTTCAGCATGCTTAATTTTTTTGCAGTGGCTTCGTTGTGTTACAGATCCAAGTAGCAGAAGGCTGAAGCTGAAAACACCCTTTTCCAGGCTAGTGCAGTTCAGTGAAACGTTCAGCCTCGGGCTGTCATCCCTCCTTGTTGGGTAATGTGCTCAAGCAATGCGTTCAACCTCTGTTCCACGCCGAAGCCCGTCACTGTCTGTGGCCCTTGGAGAGCTCTTCATTGGTACCACGTTTGAGGCACCACGCGCCCCCAACCAGAGCGGTGATCACTTCCTAAGTGGTTCCACATCTTTCTTGTGATATGGACCTAATAGGCAAAGAAACCCCTCCCTTCCTCTGCACTCGATAACACCCGGTTCCTTTTAGTCCTTTTTTTTGCCAGAAGTGCCATTTGTCTCGTTCCTTCCCCCGTTCCGGCCTGGGTGGGGAGCTGCCTGTAAAGTCCCTACCGGCATTGCCTAGGTGTGCTCCGAGCTATTCCCCCAGCCCTCATCAACTGGAGTGTTTGGAAACCAAAACGAGAAATAGCAAACAGGTACAGGAACAAACAGAGCAGAAATCAAGGCTTACAAAAGAGAAACACCAGGCTGGGAAGCAAATAGTGTGATCTGCACAGCTTTGCAGAGAGCAGTCCCTTTCCCTTCATTTTCCCCCCCTATCTCTCTCTTGAATTTGCCTCCCTGTTGGTGTTACTGTCTTGTTTGTCCCTTCTGGTTTGGTAGTGGTCTGAAATTTTGAGGCCTCGGGGAAGGACTTTTGCACACATTTTATTAGAGTCGTATCAACTAGGAGAGAGGCTGTTTTTCTTTAAAGAGAGGCTGTTTTTCTTTTCCACATCTGCACGTTTGTTTACAGATGCCTGAGCAAAGATATCTAGAAGGAAAACAGCAGAGGGAATACCTCTTCTCTTCTGTGCCCTGCAAGAGTGCAGCATGTTATTAGTTCTTAAACGCACAGCCTGTACCACTGTCAAGCAAGCTGGTCGCTGGTGGGGATTTTGGTCCCTTTTTGCATTGCTTCTTGAAATACCAGACTTAGATAGGACTTGCATTGCTAGGTGTACATGGTATGTTAGAAAATGTGGCCTTTCCTGCCCTGCTGAGAGCTTCAGAATATGCCCGTGGGCGTTCCTGGAATATGGGAAAGCCCCATCAGCCTTTTTACAAAAGTTTTTTTTTTTTTTTTCTTAAAGATTAATATTATGAATTTTTTAATCCCCTATTAGGAGTGTAATATGTATTTATGGTACCCTCAGGTTCTGCACAATAAAAACGGTTAAACCTTTAGTCCTTTTAGTAGTTCACAGTTTTATTGCAGAAGTTATTTTGTAGATTTTTACACTTAGAGCAAGGTCAGCGTATGGCCCTGTATAAATTATTGTAAGTAATTGCTTGGTTATTTTATAGCTTAGTCACAGGATTTCTTTTTTTTTTTTATCATTAAACGTAGCCTTTCCTTTCGGCTGGGAGGAGAAGGGCACTATAAATCACGTGGCAGCTTGCCACTTGGGGTTTCGGCTTTACCTGTGATAAGGGTTTAATAACAACCTGGCCCAGACACCAGTTCCCTCTCAATTACCTTTCCACATGGGCATTAGTTCACACTGTTTATTAAAACCTCCCCTTGTAGTTGCTTTAATGGAGTGTTTCAGATTAATGGCCCCTGTGGAGTTGAACTTCATTGCACTTCGTTAAAGCTAGATTGTACCAAAGGTTACTTCAATTAAATCCAGAACTCCACCTTTAATCTGCACGGATTTTTTAGCAAACGTGATAAAATTGGCATGCCAAGCCTTTGAGATTAACAGGGCAACATCCTCCTTGGCAATATATTCAAAATACATTTGTGTTAAGTTTGCTGGCAGATTAATATTCCGGTTTTGGAAGATGTGAAGGTAAAAGCAACTTTATGGGGTGTAATCTGTGACGAAGTGGGTAGGCAGTTTTGGTAGAAACAGGACAGCGTAAGCAACCTCAAGAGCTCTTTTAGTCTGTAAAATATTTACTGAATTTTTCACAATTTCCACTTATCTGCACTGCAGATGAAACCTCTTGTTTTCTAAACACGAACCTCACAGAAGTCTGACTAAGGCACTGCTGTTTTTGCATTGGTAAGCCTTTCAGCGTGGCGTTTTTGGTGTTTTGGGCATCTTTCATTGCAGCGGCCTGCGGAACACCAGGCGGTAGGAGAGACGTGCACAGCCCGGATGCAGGAGCTCTCCGGGCTGAGGTGGGTCCTGGCAGAAGGCCGGTGTTTTTCCTGGGGTGGATCTGGCTCCTGCTGCATCGCGGAGCTGGCGGGGTATAAAGCGGTGCCGTACAGAGGGGTTAGACCCTGGGCAGCAGCTGTAACCGCCAGGGAAATGGTGCTTACAGCCCTGGTGCTGGGTGTTGTTGGGAACAAGCGGCGTTGCTGGTGTCTACTTGGCACGTTGTGCAGTGGGGATGTCCTGCTAGGAACCTGGACCGGCCCTGCTCCCGGCATCCATCGGGAGATTGCACCGGTTTATAAAGGCTGCGGAATTTACCTGGCGACTTGGTTTTCTCTTTAGTGACTCCTTTGGCAGCCTGTGGAGGTCTGGTGTTGAATGATGTTCCGTGGATGGGCTAAAGGGCAAAGATGAGTGCATGCTGCAGGCAGTTTACTGTGGTACCGGGTCACTTACAGCATGGGTATCAACAACAACATTGGGCTTGTTTTAATAAAGCCTGTTATTTACAGAGCTGCAGATGGTTTAATTTGTTTGACCATTCCCAGCGTTAGGAAACCACGAAAACATATTTATTTCGTCTGCATTATCTCATCTGGGGTGAGGTAAGATGAGAGTCAGAGTCTAGGTGTCCTTGCTCAGCTCGGCAACTGAAATGCTGTCACATGTTCAGAGAAAACCGGATTATTTATTTGCTTATGCCCAGAGTGTGCTTCCTCATTTTGCAGACAGTGTGCAGTTAGTGTTTGGCTGCATTTATGCTATGGTAGGAGTTGGCAGAGAGCAGAGTCTGATGAGAATAACCTCAAACACAAATTTCTTATGATACACTTGGGTGCTCTAGGAGTTTGCAAAACTTTTCTGTGCCACAAACTGCAATCAGCCTGTGCTGCTTTGACCTCTGTGGCGAGCTGATACAGTCATACATTTGAAGCTCTGTGCTTAGTCTTATACCTCATACACCTCCTCAATCTTCTGAGGTTGGCAGGGACCTCTAGGGATCGTCCAGTCCAACCCCCTGCTCCAACAGGGACACCCAGGGCACAGGGGGGCAGCCAGGGGTTTAAAAGAGCTCCAGAGCAGGAGCCTCCACAACCTCTGTGGGTTCTGATGCTCTGGCAAAACCAAAGGGCAGAGCTGGTACACGCAGAGATAACACCTTGTTTTACATAACCCGGAGTTAGGCTTTGCCATGGACTGGGATAAAATATTGTGTAGAATTAATGGATTTAAAAGGAGATTTGGCAAATTCATGAGAGAAAAATGTCTGGAACATGTGCTGGATGAAGCATTTTGGAAGAAACCTCCCTGCTGTGATTTGTTTTGTACTTCCCCGGTTTTTATGCTGTTTTCCTACGTTTTTGCTGCTGATCCCCAGCCAGGGCCGGCTCCTGGACTAGACGGATCTGTGGCGTTGGGCTCTCTTTGAAGTGGCAGCGTGGCTGTGCTCGGGGAGAGGAGTTGCGGACCTTGCGAGGCTGGGCTCCCCAGGGAGAGCGCAGCGGTCCCTTCCACGGCACGGCACGGCGCGGGTGGGGAGGAGGCGGCTGCTGCAGCGGGCGCCCCATCCCGGCGGCCCCGCGGCTCGCTCGCTGCGTGGGACGCGCCGGGCCACGGGCAGCGCTGCGAGGACACGGCCCCGCTCCCAGGCTCCACCAGCAAGCCGTGTGGCTCCGCACGAGGGTCGCGGGCTGCTTCGTCGGGGTGCGCGTGTTCCCTGTGCGTGTCGGTAAGAGGAACAGCAAACCCACGAGTAGACGTGCTGTGATGTGCCGTGCCGTACAGCTGCGACGACGTGGCTCGTGTTGTTCTAAATGTGTGTGCATAGAGTACTTGACACTTTGTGTTTTCGTTCTCTGCTAGTGCTCAGCAATCCCCAGTGCCACTTTCTCACAAGGAAGAGGAAAGGAAGATTTTCACTCCTCCGAGTGATGTTTTCCTGCCGAGAGGGTCAGTGCTGTTTGTCTGCTTTGTTCAGCAGGGTGTTATGGATGGGAATACTCTGTATTTACTTACTTTGCAGTCAGACTGGCACGCAGTTAATCCTGAATTTGGTGCACTGTCAGGGCATAACAGGTAAAGCATCGTGAAACCAAGTGTCTCTTGGTAAGCAAGGAGCAACGCGAGTTCCCTGCCCGTTATGATAAAACGGAGTCAATAAACTTCATGTATTTCTTCCTGAAACAGCTTTACTGCTGCCACCATTGCTTCTGGAGAGAGGAGCTCCTCTCTGCTTCTGTCCACAGGCAACACGCCTGCTGCTTGCAAGCAATTGTTAGTTAAATCACCTAAAATATTGGCATTTGTTTTAAACGGCAATTAAATTATTGCGTTAAGTCACATTTGTTTTTACTGTACTCAGAGTTCAATAACCTAGTGTACCTTGATACGTACCACATTTCAGAGTTACAAGCTGCAAGTCGAATGTAAAGACGTGGTAATAACACGTAATAAAACACAGAAATGGCCTGGCCTGTCAAGGCCTGGACATGCAAAGTAATGCAGAACCGCTGGGCCTGGTGGCTCTTGCGTTTCAACGCGTTTCTGCCTGTTAGCTCTAGATAGGAAGGAGGGGAATGTGTGTGTGCCTTGTCTCCGCGTGGCAGAAGGGAACAGCATTACCCGCCCTGTGCCCCATCCGCCCCAGGCCTGGTAGTTTCTCGGGTTGTTTCCATCAGGCCCCCTCTGTTCCCAAGCCCTTCTGCGTGTCGTTGATTCTCGCTGCTAATCACCCACGTGCGTCACGGCGAGCGTGGCGGTGATTCGGAAGCGTGGCGAGGCAGCGGCCACCTCGTAGCTCACTGGAGATGAAGGACCCGCTCCTGCAAACGGGACCGCTCGCTTTGCTGTTTGCCTGCAGGCGACCGGCTTTGTTAGCCTTTAACGGGGAAGCTTTTTTAGTTTTGGAGGGTCCCTTTTGGTGCTCCTAGGAGCACGACTGGCTGCGGGGCTGTAGTGAAAAGGACAGAGCAAAGAAATCCAGTGAAGTGGAAAGGGGGCCAGAACTGAGATACGGTGAAAGGGAGATGATTATTACACCGCTCACTGGAGATGGACACAGGCACAGAGTGGTTTTTGTCTTTTTTAAACTAGTTTGATAAATATTTGGTGAAGTATAATTTTTTTTATTGTTAAAAATTGCACCTGGCAAATTTTCCCTCGGAGTGGAGGGAACGTTTCTCCTGCCAGATGCATGGAAGCGCTGATGGGAGAAGACGCACAAAAATGATTGCTTTTCTCACGAGCATTTCCCGTTCTGGGCTGCGTTGGGTTTAGATGGAGTACCTGCTGTCACCCTGCAGAGCCCTGCGTCCCTTCAAGCAAGGGGACGTGCTGCTCTGAGGATGACGGTGATGGAGGAAGAGTGCAGTATGGAGTGTAATACTATAATCCGCTATTCCTATTTGCCAACAAAATATGGTCTTCATAGGGCAAACGGTTGCTCTTCCACAGGGATTTAGCTCAGTCTGCACATGCCGTTTATTTTTGGAAGAAGGATTGGGTGGGGGCATTAGAGAACAATGCCTAAACCCTGAGCAGTCGGGTGATGTTCGGTTGGCAGAGCTCTAGGTTGGTCTCTTTAATTGCATAATCTGTCTTGCCCAGGTTCTCTTTCGTGCTAGACCCTGGCCTGCTGTGTTTTGGCAGCGTTGATGGAGCCGGGCCAGTCTGCACAGCATCCAGCGGTGGCTTGCTCCTCCTCTCCCGACTGCATCATCCAGTTCTGCGGGCACTGCTGGCAAACTCGCCCATGGGTTTGCTCACGGCTTGGGTTGGGCATCCTCCTCCTTGATCCTGTGTGCTCCGCCGGTTGGGATCGCTGGGATCATGGCATCCTCCTCCTCCTTCCCTCCCTCATTCAGCAGCTCGGTGTTTGAGGCTCTTATTGCTTAGGTTGTCTCCTATCAGGCCAAACTAAATCCCTCTTCTACCGAGAGGTGTGGAGGTGGTTCAGGTGCCTCTCGAGTCACAGAAATACTGCTCAACATCTGAGATTAGTCTTTGTTCAGAGAGAGCAATTTCTGTTCCTGGGTGCACATGGAGAAGAGTTGACCACCACTCATTTTCCGACAGCCTTTTGCACTGTTAGTGCTTATTGCCCTCTGCTAGGAGAAGACAGAGGAGAAATCTTCATCTCGGGCTACAGCGTCTAGACCTTTTACATGACTAGTCTTGGGGCAGACCCTTTTAGACTGACGTACATGCTTGGTAGGGTCCGTATCCAAGGCTGGACACTTTATTTGCTGCAGTGAGTCACTGAATAAAAATAAAGTGAAAAGTTACCACCATTTTACACCCAAAAGTCCAGTTAATGTCTTTTAAGATGATTTCAATTTTTCTGCAGTGTGATATCTCCTATTAACTCCTTACTCAGTTTACAGATTTCTTGTTTCTCCATGATACCCAATTGAGATACTTATCTCTAATTTGGTAGTTGAGCATTTGGTTTCTTCTCCCTACATACAGTGTTCCCCCGCCTTGTCTTCATGAATTTCAGCTACTGATCTTGAATCGTATTTGCAAATACTTAAAATTATCCAGCAAAACAGGCAAATTTAGAATGCTTGCGACACTTTCCAGCTTTGTTTTCCAAGCGTTCTTCATGTTCTGGGTTCCCCATCATAAAGGTCATTGGTGATGATTTGGACTAGGAACGGATTTAAGATAGATCCTGTTTGAAGTGCCCTCTCCATTGGACATGGAGCTGCTGAAAACTCTGCTTTGAGAGTTTTTCAGCCAGTTGTTTGCCCGTGTTATGGGGAATTAATCCGGAACAGATTTCTGTAGCAGACTTAAGAGAATGCCATAGAGAATAGTACCAAAAATAATAATAAAAAAAAGGTAATGTTAATGTTTATCACATCTCTGGCTTCCCTGTTATCCATTAGCTAGCAGCTCTGTCAAAGAAATAACTTGTACTAGTTTGATACAAGTTTTTTCTTCACAAATCTCTGTCATCTGTTTTTTATCATGGTACTATTCTTGAGCTGCTTATAAATTGTTCAATAATATGTTCCAGAATCTTTTCAGGAACCAGAGTTAGGCCTATTTTTCTCCCTTAGGTTTATCCTTCTCTCTGTCCTTGGGGACTTTCCAGTCCACTCTGAATTTTAGAAACATCCATTAAATTTTGAGACACATTTTCGTTTGGTTCAGTGTGTCCTCCTGACTGCATTTAATCCATCCTTACAAACCAGCATACACGTAATTTATCTAAATATTCCCTAACCTGACTTGGCCAGCACTCCTGTTCGCTTCAGAAAATCTGGTTACAATTCACCTTGTTTTTTGGTAAAGAATAAAGCTATTTAATATGTCAGCATTTCCCTTATCATCAGCTCATCTGCCTTCTCAGTGACATACTCGAGCTGTACTTCCCCTTGGTTTTGTCTTCCAGAATATTTGTAGAATCTTTTTTTTTAAAAAATCTTTGTTAGGTGACTGATATTTTAGCCTTTTTTTTTTTTTTTTTTTTTTTTTTTTATTCCTTTTTTTTTTTTTTATTTTTTTTTTTTTTTTTTTTTTTTTTTTTTTTTTTTCTTCAATTTTAACCCTGTGTGCTTTATATTCATCCCACATTTTGTGTAGTCTTGGTTGGCCTTTCAGGTTCTTAAAGAGCTCTTGAGATAAATCATGCCAGTGACCACTGTAATTTGGATGAATCTTGCATTTTGGTGGGTAATTTCTTGTATTTAGTGCATAATGTATGTATTTTCTTAATCAAATAACCCAACACATCTCTCATTCTCACCTTGAACTGCCAGGGTGACATTGTAGACTACAGTTTGGTCTTGTACACCTCCTTGAAAAGATTTCCTGCCCATAAAGAAATGCCATGCATCCTGAAGCTCCTGTTGGGAAAACTTTGTGCTGTGCAAGAGATGTAGGCAACAACTAGCAGCTAAAGTTAGATTTATAAGGATGTAATTCCAGATTTTAGTTTTTTTGAATGTCCATTCATCAGATGATACTAATGCATTATATTCTCTTTACTAACGTTCAGCAGCTCATAGATGGACTAGGTTTTGTTGGATATGGTAATAATGTGTTTATCAGGCCATGTTTACGGTGATTTCAATTGCCCACGTTAAAAGCAACTCTTAGGTGTTCAGTGCCTGAGGAATCAACTTCATCAACCTCAGTGATGTGTCTGCCTTGTTGGTTCACCCTCAGCAAGCCCCCACATAGTCTGCACAGATTTCTAGCCAACCAAACAGGACAAACCCCCTTTCCAGTGATTCTTCACATTCTTGTACCAACGGTCCCTGGAAGGTAAAAGCCAATTAAAGCAAATACTCCAGCGTAAAGTATGGAGGGAAGAATCAGCTCCGCTCTGTTTCCTCTCCAGGGGCTGCCATGCAGGGTTAGGCCTTGGGGTCCTCAGCGGGTGGGAAGGAGGGTGTCAGAAGTGGGGAGCGTTCCCTGGGAGGAGCACCCAGCCGGGCAGGGCTGGGCAGCAGCGGGGCCTGGCAGCAGCATCGGGGACCTTGTGCTCCCGCGAGCAGCGCTGCGCCTGGCTTGACGGGTCCTGCCCTTCCTGGGAGCAGCGGCATTGAGATCGCCCTCGTGACGAAGAGGAGTTCATTTCTTTGGGCAAGCGTCAGCCCAGCACTTCTTGCCGGCACGGTTCGTTGTGCTGAAGTGGGTGCTAGAGGCTTTTCAGGGGGTCTGTGGATGTGCGCTTTGTCCCTGTGCTTAGAATTTGGCAATTAGTGTCAGCCTGCGGCTTCTGCATTCCAACATTTTGAACTGGAAGGAAGAGCTAAAGGAGAGACACGTAACCAGGTGAACTAAATACAGCGAAAGCACGGAAGAAAGAGGGACAAGATACGTTAAATTGCTCTGTGTTGCTTATTTTGAGGTGACTTTTTTATTCTACATGTAGGCTTCACACTATCCAAAGGGTGCTGCTTGTTGGTTCTGAATTTCATTTTTAGACTGTGTTTTAAAGGAAATTTTCAAAAACAGATTACCTTTCTTTTTTATTCATCTAGAAACGAGAATGCAGTATGAATAATCCTTTTTTAGGAGGAACTGATAGCACTAAAAGCAGATGGAGATGTGGCACGCAGAACGTTTAAGCCACGTGGCTTTTGCTGGTTAATACGAGCTCCATCTCTTAGGGTACCGGGCTTCACGTTTTATTTGCGTGGTGCATAGCTTCCGAGTTGTCTTTACGTTTTGCTTACAAGCTGTGTGAGCTAAATTTAAACGGTATTCAATGGGACCTGCAGCAGAAGTTTTACCTCTGAATGTCCTTTGTTTGTCCTTGTAAGCTCCTGAATGTGATTCATCCGGCACCTAATTTGAGTAGCAGGTAGACCAGGAGCTATCTGAGCTTGAGCTTTTAACTAAAATAAATCTGTAATATACCAAAGTTAAGCATATACCTAACCCGTGTGGACAGATAGATAAGTGTTGCTCAGCAGCGTTCAGTGGCAATCACTTAGGTGTTTGTCTTCTCTTCCACTGTTGGTTTTTTGTCAACAGCATAAATGGTATAAATGGAATAAAGATGCAGGGAAGCATCCGCACAGGATTATTTCTGAGCAGCAATGCCTGCGTTTGGAGGGAGTGTGATCTCTGTGGTTTGGAGGCCTCCGTGTCTCTGATGTGGCGCTTGCCCGGGCCCTCTCCTGCCCCGTTCGTGCCGGTGCTCGGGCACAGCAGCGGGCAGGGCGACGCCGTGTTCCAGGTGCTTTCCTGGACTTACGCTTTGCAGCTTGCATGCGGGGTTGAAATCTTGGCAGCCGTTGTAGATTTTTAAAGATCGTTTCTTTCTTCTTGTCTTTCTCTTTTCCAAATACAAAAGGTAATGCCTTTCAGCTTACGAATGTAATATTAACAGCATCTGTTAGTTTACTTCACATCCATGTTGTGCACTTTGGTGTTTCCTCGGTGCTCAGGGGCACCAGTGAGATCATAAACAAACACTGCTTTTCGTTCTCCCTTTTCTTTTTAAGGGGAAAAGGGGCTTTCCTGGCAGTGCTGTGGTGTGTCAGAGGAGCCCAGACAAACCCTGCTCTGCCTGCTCCGAGGTGGTGGCTTCGTGTCGTTCCCGCTCACAGCAGCTTAACCTTCTCTGGGATTGAACCGTGCTGGCCAGTTGCAAGCATGGTTTAAGTAAATTAGGTCCTAAACATTTTATTTCTGTCCCTTCGTGGGGAATGCTTGACAGGGCACTGCCGAGTGTGAGATTTCTCATTTTATGGCTCACTTTTTCTACACTCCAGTAATTGCACTTCCAAAGGCTGCTCTTCGTGTGAAGCAGTGGTGACATTCAGGACCCAGCCAGCTTGCAGCATGATTAATCTTTTGCATACGCTGCTTTAGGCTCTTATAACTCTCGTTCTCTTGTTTTTCAATGGCAGGTAGGAATTCAGGAGGGAACCTGAATATGCAATAAGTTCATCTACAGCAACTATCAAGCTGCTTGAAATACCAGTACCAAATTTTGCAAAGACCTGACTGCGTAAAGTGATCTGCAAATATTTTTTCATCCAGCGGTGCTGAGTCCTACCCCAGGGGCTGTGTAAGTACACACTGGAAAGAGCCTGAAAATGAGCTGCAGCATGCAGTGTGCCAGCCCTTCCATAGGGGCTTTCCCTGCTAACGGGTTAAGTATATCAAGTGTTATCAGGGAAGCACTTGAGGGCTCTCTGTTCTATCAGGAGCTGCATGAGGTGGTTATGGATGGTTTTTATGTTAAACACTGTTGTATGGCCATGCCCTGGAAAACCAGGCTTTAGCTAAGCCTGCCTTGGGAATCCGGTTGTGCTTAAGTGAGTCGTAGAGAGATGCACAACCATCTCCAATGGTTGGGATGCGGACCAGCTGCTGACCTGGGGCTGGTGTTGCCTTCGCCGCCTTGATCTGAATGGGAGCGTTCAGCTAATGAACAGAAGCCCCTAAGAGCCTGCTTGCTTGTAACTTGCCTCGTGTCAGTGAGAGAAGTCAATTTTGATGTAAATTAATTTATGGAAACAAATACACTTTAATGTGTTTGAATGTTAGTTTTAATTGCAGTGAGTTAAAGGTAGCAATTAGTTAAGTGAAAATTAATGAAAGCAAATTATAACATGGAGAACATAAACAAAAATCATTCAACCCTTCCAGTTTATTTAATGTAGTAAAAATATACTGACTTAATTGATCTTTAGCTGCTGTTAGCAAAAACTAATGGCCTGAAATCTACTTTAGATACTGGCTGGAGGGAGTGATATTTTCTTATGTAATAAAATAGAGCAAAATGCACTTAATTAACTCCTTTATGTTCACCATTAAAAGAATACCGTTACATTGCACTGTGAGAGGATACCTATAGTTGCCGGTGCTTTCCCGTGGGTGTCTCGTGAGACGTGCTGACAGCTTCAGGAATGCAAAGGGAGAAACGCGTGGTTCACTGAGAGCCCCGCGGCACCTAGATTGCAGTAGTGCTTTGTGTTCTCCCTCTCCACTCACGCACAAGTTGCTGTCAGAAAGAAAACAAGGAAGGAAAAACCACTCTGTGTGCTTGTTCCTTTCTGTTTTCCAGCATACAGCAACACAATATTCTAGTCGGTTTTATCTGGGTGATGAACAACCCGTGCTGCTCCTGTTTTGTACCGTGCAGCTCTGTGGAAAGCCCTGTATGCCTCATGCACACTAACAGAAGTGTACTGCAAAGCTTTCTGCCTAGATCCTCATCAGTTGAAAGCTGGGCTACCACTGTTGGTGTCACAATACTTTCCCAAACTTAAATATATATAAATATATAACGATACAATATATAACTATATATTTTACTCTTTGAAGCAGTCCGTTAGCACATGTTTAATTCCATGTTTGGCTTCTCAAATAAGACAACACCGGGGATGCACAGTTGCAATATAAATGACCAAAGGAACGGGGCTGTGCTGGGATAAACCATAAGACTCCTTCTAACAGACGAGCTGTCCAATTAGGAGCGTTAAGCCTAGGCATACGGTGCTAATTCCCCGAGCTTATCACCTTTCCCAAATAAATCACCCACCTCTTCAAGAGGTTCCTTCAAGGCGTCCAGCTGAACCGCTGCAGTGTGTTCCTTGCAGTGCTCACACACCCGAACAGAGTGTCAATGCCAGCAGAGGATAGGGTGGAGGTGCTGCAGGCTGCCCCACGTGCACGAGTTCTCCAGGGCAAGTCTCCAAGCATCGCTGAGAGGAGCGCTGTGATTGACGTGCTTGGAGGGGCTTCCTGCTCATTTGGATGCTGCAGGAATGTGCTTCTTAGCAGGAGGATTAATATGAGCAATAGGCATAGCTTGGCTTGAAGGCGAAATGTAGTTGGCTAAAGGTCACAGCTCTGACTAGATAAAGTCACGGTAACATAAGTTTCTGCTGTCCCAGGTGAGTGCCCCGTTAGCAGGATTTGGGCTGTTCTAGGCTGCTCTTTCAATCCCTCTGGTTTGAGCAGCTCCCCTGTGTATAAGTTACGTGTGTGCTGAGTTTCCAGGTATTGCTCTTGTGCCTCCCGTGCCTGCGTAGTCAGTCAGTCCCCTTCATTTGAGCCTGGCGAGCACTGGATTAAACTGCACCAAGTGGGGAGGAGCGGCGAGGGGTCCGTAGGCTGAGGGCTGGTGCCTAAGCAGACGCCTGAGACGTTAGCAGAGGGAAGAGCCTGCCTGGACAGGTTATCCCTGTCGGAATGTGCGGCCTTGGTCAGGTTTCCTCCTTTGTGCAGCCACAGGAGCAGTGCGAGCGTTATCAGCTGAGCCGAGGCGGGCGGTCCTGCCTCGGCCGGCACTGCTTGTCCCTGGGGTTAATGACGCCTGAAATACTCCCTGGTTTTGGCAGGCTTTGATCTGTTTTTTCTCCTGGGTAAGCTGAGGCTCGCTCTTGGGCACGCTGTCCTGCTTTCCTTATTTGTGTCTCAGTGTAGCCCCTTTGAAAGCAAGTTTCAGCACGATAAACCTAGCTGCTTAGAGCTTATCCTCTTCTTTCTTAGGAAGTTGCCAATTTGCCCGTTATTTGAAAGCCCTTCTGCTTTCAATTGGTTCTGCTTCTCTGGAATAAGACAGCAGATTTTCCGCAGAAGTTCCGTTTTTAATCCCTTCTCTGCCTTCCTGCAGGCAGAGTTCGGAAGCCTTCATTTGTCAGCAGCCCGCTTCGGAGCTGCCTCGCCTTCGTTTGCCCACGTTTTCTTTCCTTTTGCTCTCACACGCAGTGAGGAACCTTGCCTTTTAATTGGAATAAAGCAGATAGCTCCCAAGCTGCTCCTGCGCGTCGCTGTTAAAAGACGTTCCGAAGGGCTGGGTTAAATACGGCTTTTTGTTTCGGCTTCGTTGCCACCTTTCCACGCGACGACGATGCTGGGGAGCGTTCTGCCCGCGACTCGAGGCTCTTCTCCCCCCTGTGTCTGCACGGAGGCAGCAGCGGGAGCGGGGTTATTCCACCCGCTGCCTGTGGGTCAGTTCAATGAGTCAGTTCAAGGGCAGAGCCGCCCGTGTCTTCTACGCTGGCTGCAGGTCTGAGCTAACGGGCCAGACCGAAACGATGTTAAATTGGAGGTTCATCAAACTCCGCATCAAAACTCAAGCACAAGCCCTGTTGCTTCTCATTGCTCTTCAGAGTGCGGGAAGCCTCGGTGAACGGCCGTCTGACTCGGTGCTTCTTTGCAAGGGGAGTAAGGTGTCCAAGTGCACCGTGTACCTTGCCAGGTTTACCGTCAGCCTGAATCTCCTAAAGACCAGTTCTTAAAAGTAAAGCTGCTAATCCAGCAGTAATCCTCCGCAGCGCTGGCTTTGTGGTGTCTCAATGGGACCCATCTCGTGTGCGATTAATACCCTTAAGTCAACGCTATGTGTTCCCAGATAAGAGCACTTTTGACAAGTGCATTTGTGACTTGCTCTCCAGGATGCTCCGGGCACGATACGTTTGTCCCCTGAAGTGTGACTACACTTAAAGCAAATTGTTATTTATAGCGAATTGTCATGCAGCCCTTTCGCAGGGGTGCTGCTTGGAATGCAAATATTTCTATAGCACGTGCAGAAGAGGGAAGAGCCGTCTGCCCTTACAGACCTGTGCTTAACAGGCTGCCTCTTGTTAGGTAGCGTTTCAGCATCTGTCTGGTGATGAGACGTGACAAAAGGAGGAAAATGCCTTGATAGGCAGAGAGCGTGGGGAAAGAGGCACGCGCCGTCTCCGGCTCCCTCCCTTCTGCAGAGGTTTGTGGGGTGCCCCTATGGGACCGTGTTCCCATCTCCCTCGTGTTTGCAGTTCAAAACACGCCTCGTGTGTGAAGACGTTATGGGCACCGTAACGGGTTTGGATAACAAGGTGAAAACGGTTTCCAGTGTAATTCCACCGAGTGCCGCCGCGTTATCCTGCGGGATGTGGGAAGCGCGGCAGAAAGTATGCCCAAAGCACAGTCACTTCTTAGTAAATATCTTTAAATCATCCATGTTATTGGTGATGAAAGGGAGAAAAAACACTTCTAACCCTGTAAGTGATGGGGCCTGGAAATAATGGCTAGTTGGTTATTTTTAAAGCTGTTTCTACAAGAAATGGGGCTTAGGGCACTGATTTATGGTAGTGTCATGTGCATGATGTACTGTCAGCCCTGCTTTCCTCCACTTTCTCCTTCATTAGAGACAGGAGAGCAGCTGCTTTTGTGTATTAACTGCACCATATAGGGCCCTGTCAGTGCCATATGTTTCGGAGCAGTGTAAAACACATGGGGCTTTGGAGTTAGTAGGACAGAGCCTTTCAGAGGCAAAGGAGGATGCTGAAGGAAGCCCAAATTGAGACAAAGGTGCCGTGGAAACCACTTTGTGCTGATGTGAGTAGGGATCATTAGTAAGAGACAGGCAAATGGGGCTGGGAGCAAACGGTGGGACCGAGAAAGGTGCCTGGTGTTGCATGCACGGTGACAGGAGCGTGGCCCCGTGCTCCAGCAGGCAATTAACGGCACGCTGAAAAGGCATGAGAACAGTGTCACCTAATCAGCACAGCGCGCTCCGAGCTGGACCTGCATTGTACCGTGTTGAGGCTGTCCCTGGCTGCTCAACGGCTCCTAAGCGTTAGTTAAGACAATACAAAGCACGTGAAATCGTGTCGTTATAGGAAGGAAGGAGCGGCGCACCCTGAAATAATTGGTTTGCCCTGTTGCCTCGCCAAAGATAAAGGTGATAATTGTCACCTGCAATTACTGAAGCCCAATTTTGTTTATTGACTAGGACGTTTTCTACTAATAGCAGCTCTTGGAAAGTAGAAAAATGGAAGAAGGTAAGCGGCATTTTTAAAATCTGATTTTATTTGGATGGGGTTTATGCAAATGAGGATTTAAATGAGAATGTCTGAATGCCCTGAAGATATATTATAGACCCTAAGAGACTTTGCAGCATTTAGTATTAGTATTGCATTTATAGACTATTGAAGTAAGAGAAAAGTGGCTCGTTTTTTAAAAGTAAAAAATGCAATTTTTGCCGCAGGGTGGGCATTTTTGTGTACCCTTCCCACGTCCACCACGTCCTACCATAAGAAAATGCGTTTGTTTTGGCAGTGGAGACCTGCAGAGAGGGTGGCAGCTCCCGTGGTGGCGCGGGAACGCGAAGGGGTGCAGCTAAGAGCCCGGAGGGTGCTGCTGTGGCCTGCGGAGGGCAGGGCAGTGCAGTGCAGGGCAGGGCAGCTCGTGTTGATGCTCGGCTGCCCTGCGCTGTGGGCACCTGAGCGCGAGTCCTGCAGGGCAGCCTCCGTCCCAGCACGGCCTCAGCCAAAGCGTGCCTGGGTTGGCCTGGACCTCTCCACGCGCTGGAGCACTAGAATGTGCACGGAACAAAACAGAGCAACCCAAAAACTTACCTGGGGAAAAAATACCAAGCTGAGGGCCGGGGCTCATCCGGCAGTTCAGTCCTGAGCATTTAAAATAAAGTCACGTCTGCAGTATAGCGTGCATAGGCTGCCCGTGCGCACTTGTAACTCTACAAGGTTGCCATTCAGTCGTTTGTTTCAAGCAGGTTTACGTTTAAAAACGGTTCGTATATTGAAGTAGGCTCCTTCCAGCTGTCTCAGATGGGATGCCCAAAAGTTGGAGTTCCGTGTGCTGCAATCTTGCTGCTGCTGCTTCCTCCCTTTCATTTCATTAATAAGACTAAAGAAAGCATTACCAAAACACAGGCTTGGATTTAGTATCTGGTGGCTTCGTTTGTACTATTTATTTATATATTTTTTTGGAGGGGGAGAGTGGCGCTGAAGTATCCTCTTGTTTTGGTGATCTTCCAAGTTCGTGCCTGGCTGATGTGATTTTCTGTTAATTTTGGGCCCTGCTTCTCATACCCCAGTAAAGGATGTTGCACCACTTTTTAAGCTAGCCACAAGTTCCATTTCTCATCGCTGATAGATTTTAATTGCTTTGGGTGGTATTTTAGTTCATGGTACAAAGCTCTGTACAAGAGATATCAATTGCAATGGAAGTATCCCAGTGTACCAATTTGACATAATAATCTATAATGCTTGAATGACTTTATAAAGAATGCGGAAAATACGAATGCTGGCGTGACCTATATGTGAGACAGTGAGACAAAAGGCATTCCCTTAGGGAATGAAGATCATTTGCTTTTGTCTCATGCACTTATGCGTCTCCTCTTTTCCAAGCTCTTGCCATGAGAAGTGTTTTCAGTTGTCTGTCAAAGAGGTGTTGAAGTTGCGAGTGCGACATTAGCCCCTGCTCATTGGGATGCTGGGTTTTGTTAGGACTCCTGCAGTCTGGGTTCTTTGTTTCCTGGTGCCTGTTAAGGGTTTCTTGTTTGTCTCTGAGTAGGGCTTTCTGCTTTCCTCTTCATTTCTTGGTGATTTAATGCTGCTCATTCCCTTTTTGGAGGAGCATGCACAGAAAAGGGAAACTGCAAAATGAGAAGTACCTCGTAAGAGCTGTCATGGTATAAGCTAGGAAATTCTTCCATGCCAGTGCTTTATAATTGGCTTGTATTGTGTTAAAAATGCAAACGTAATGGAGGTCTTAGTGACCCCTCTAAAACTGATGGATTCCTTGACAGGCAGAGAACAAGGTTGGTCTCTTCTACAGCTTTGTGTTGGCTCTTGAGACACTCGGTGGGATTTACGAGCCAGACTTGCAGTTAATAGTTCATTAACTGCAAGTGCTTAATAGTTCCGAGTACAATGAACACTCAGCCGTGTCAGCAGGAAATCAGCTCGGCCACAGCACTGCAGGAGAACGGCCCCTAAAGACGACCCAGCTGGTAGGGTGGGTTCTGCAGCCAGTCCCTGCTGGCCTTGAGAAGGGACATGGTGGCATCGTCGTCGTCTGGCAGCCGCTTTCCAAATTTGTTGCCCTTTGCTTCCTTTTGTTTTGTTAAGTGAAAGAACTGGGACGCTGTCTCTGCAAGCTCTAAATGTCTTAGTTCTGCATCCCCAGCTCTTCTGAGCATTGGCGTGTTTTTGTAGATTAAATAATGAGCTAGACGTAGTCTTCTAAATGGACACATGCCGTTGACCTCTGTAAGGGATATATACATAAAATAAAGTATCTTGCTTGTCTTCGGGCAGGTTTAAGGGTGGTGCAGGCGATGGACGGGAGCGTTCTGCCGCTTGCAGCACGGAAATATGCCACCTTCCAGTGGAAGGAGCTGCGGAGTGGGCCCGGAGCCGGGCGCCGTCCGCCTCTATTGCACCCCATGAGCTGCGAGCGCGGCGCTTCCCGCCACGGATACCCGCCGGGTATTTTATGGCTTTGCGACAGAGCCCAGGTTCAGCTCTTGTGTTTTTATGATTTCTTTTCTTGTCTTTTGGTTGCTTGTTCCGGCTGGCTTTGCGCGGGGGATTGTGAGAGGAAGGCTGATAGGGGAATAGCGGCCGTGTGGGTAGAAGAGCCGCGGTGCTTAGCCGGCTGAGCACAACGTGCCGCAGAAACCCTTCTCTTCAGGGCTCATCCTGAAAGGCAGGGTCGTCTCTAACAAGGTGTTAAACACCGCAGGTTCCTGGTAACTGCAGCGGGAATAGCGTTCAAGCCTTTAGATTGCCCTGGACGAGCAGATCTTTGGTGCTCAGGAGGAGCAAGGCACGTCACTGCCCTGTCCTGCCTGCCCGGCAGGGTGGGACATTGCTAGCGATGGATCTGTTCCCTTCCCAAGGGTATCGTTCAGGTGGCGTGGGTTTTGTTTTTATTTTTCCTTCCCGTCTCGGGCAAGATTCTTATTACTGCATCATCGGTCATTATAACTGCATGTTGCTGCTGCATTTGTCTCTTCAGTGTTTTATGTATCTGTTCCCCGTGTTTTCTCACACTTCGCTGTATTCTAGAACATCCTCTCCTCTTTCATGCCTAGCCGGCTCGCCTCCTTATTAAACCTTGCTGTCTTTGCCAGCATTGCAAGCAATCCATAATCCAGCCCTCTCTTCTTGCTCTTGGCAATTAAAACATGACGGAAAAACGGAGCCCATAATAAAAAACAAAAGCAACTGTGGCACAAAACAAATGATGTGATGTACTTGCTTGATAAGCAGTGACCTCCGAAGAAAAATACTCCCTGCCTTGTTCTCTCTTGTCCTTCCTCATTTCCCAGGATGACTGCTGTGATTAGTCACGGCTGTTGTGACTTTCAACTCCTTCTGCTCCTGCCTATGTGAAAATGGGGATTTTCAAAGGCTCAAGCGGTGGCTGGTTTCTGTCTTTTAGACCAATTTCTAATTTTAAGGGTCTGAACAGTTTATCACATCATGCTATTGCTGAGAATGGTTGGTAGGGTTGCCCTAAACGCCAAATAGCTTCTCTGCCTCCAGGAGCAGCGGTGGAAGGTCCAATCCTGTGGTGTTCCCCTCTGCTTGACTGGCACTAAGGGCAGGAGGCAGGAACAGGCCTTGGCAGAGGGGACTTTGAAGCTACAGCAGCATTGTCCTGGCCGTGGATGAGCTGGGGCTTGGTTATCCTGGGAATTTGCTGAAGCTCTTTTGAAACTGCCTCTGCTCATCCCGTGGTCCGGGATAGCATCTCCGTGCTGGTTTCTCCTGAATATTGTAGCGTGTGAGCGTCATAAGGAAAAAGAGAATGCTGCTGTTAACATGAGAACACCTGACAGCTCTATCGGTGTCAGCACTTGCCAACTGATTGTGTGGTTAATATCCAGACACAAAATAACGAGGCTTTAAAGTTTTGGTGGAAGTCATTATATATACTGGTGATCATCATTTTAGAACCTGTTATTGCTGGTGCTCTCTTTGCTCTTGTGCTGGTAACAGTGGTGCGGTTTGGATTAGTGTAATCCAGCGATGTAAACCTGAAAACATGTCATTTTTGTATTGGGGGTTATCTAAAAAGGAGTGGTTGTTGTGCTTTATGTCTAATATTTTGTATGAAGCAGAGAATGAAGTTACAGTTATTGCAAATTTCTATCTGGTTCTGACTGAGTGAAGAATGGAAGAAACACTTTTGGAAGTTGTAGACTTCCTTTAGCTTCCCAGCCTTACCGTCCATTGGCCGAGAAGCCACTTGTATGGCTAAACACGGGAAGACCCTGAAGGTGGTGGAGCAAGTCAGGTAGTGCCCGTTTCGGAGGGCTCATCTGGGCTGTGTTCGGCCCTGAGGAGCTTTCCCTGCGTGCTGGGTGGCGGATGCCGCGAGCTGGTGATACGCCACGCTCGGGTGGCTGGTTGAACGGGTTTCCTGCTGCTGCTCGGGTGGCACGAGGGAGCCGAAGGCTCGGCTCGTAGCGGCTGCAGGAGCTGGGGCTGGCAGCTTAAGCCCTTCAGGGAAAAAATGGTGCTCGCCCAGGTGGCAGAGCCTACGGAATGGAAATCTTCAATGCTGTTATGTCAGTGCAATTTAGGCAGAGTGCTCCACATCCATCCAAAGCAGGATTTTTTTTTTTTGCACACTAATTGGATACTCTTCAAAGGCTTAATTACCATTCTGAAATTACGTCTGAATCCTGGGTAGATATTGAAATGCTAATATCTTCCCAGCCACATGCTTTGTAAGTGGGGGTACTGCTTTCTAACATTATTCATATAAAGTACAGGGAGAAACTTCTTACAGACATCGGAAAAAGAAGGGAAACCAGGTAGGAAACCAGTTCCTTTCCTCTCTGATGGTCTCCAGGGTGTCAGAGTCCTGCTCTACATCGGCAGCACTTTGCTTGTAGGACACGAAAGGGAGGCAAAAATCACATGCAAGGGAAGTGGCTCCTTTCTTGCAGTTTTAGTCACTGAAAATTAGCTGGAATCAATAATAGTAATAATAAACTATAATAAATAATAAATGCATGTGTTTTTGGTGGGAGGAAAAGAGTAAACCAGTGAATGTGAATCCAAAAATATTTAAGAATGGCTCTTGCCTGTATGCTAGCCCTCTATAGTGAGGCTGGGTGTCCCCACGATTAAATGGATGTATTTCTAGTGTCTGAGCTCCAAGGTCTGGCTCTGCTGCTCGGGATTGGAGGTAGCTGCAGTATGGATGAACATGAGACTGTGCTGAAAGTGGAGGAAATCAGAACTATTTTAGGCCATTTATTCTCTTTATTTTTTGATCAATCTGTCTTCGCTTGCTCCTGCACACCAGGTATGTGATCTTGCACCTATCAGAAGAGGAGAGGACAGAGTTTGGGGTAGTTATGGTTGATAGTGTAATTAAAAATAAAAAGAATTAGTGCATAGCTTGAAGTGCTTTTCTTCTCTTGGAGCATCCATATGGGATGCTGATCTGTACCCAGCAGGGAAATAAAAGCCAAGCTCGTCCTTTGGGGGTTCCCGAGTTGGTTCTGGCTTACTGTGCACCCAGGGCTTAGCAGCATGGGCAGCAGGTAGGCTGTCCTGCCCTTGAGCTGATCGTCCACATCCAGGGAAGGAGGTGTGAGAGAAAGGGTCTGTGTGTGCATAGAGCTCCTGTACAAGCAGAGGAGAAAATACGGTGCTGTAATCCTGCTTTTGGGCCCAAAAGGAGCTTGTGCAAATAACGGAAATACCCAGTGCAAAATAAAACAGTCGTGTCGAGGCTTTCGTGATGGGCTCTGAAACATGCACAGTTTTTTCCATAAATTATTGCCTGCTTCCTGAAAAAGTCTTCCTGAGTACACGAAATGGCAAAGGGGTTCTGGCTTTGTTTTTCTTGTGCTTCCTAAGATTTCCTCGGAGAGTCTGTGTAGACTTTCTCCTGAGCTCGCGTCAACATTTTTTGCTAATTGTTCCTGATGTTCCTCCAGATTGAGAACTTTTTAACAGGAAGGGAATGGCAGATTGCCTTCCCTGGAGGAGAACAAGCAGGTCTGGTGAAGTGATGTGAGGAGAGAAAGGGGAGAAAACGCTGCTTAAAATAAATGTTTCCATTTCAGTGCGTGCGGAGCGAGTGGTTAAACGACACCAAAGAACTTTGTGGCTGAACAAAAAGCTCCGCTTGTGTAACAGGTTTCCTGGCTTGTGTGGATTTCTGCTGAAACGGGATTATTTTGATGAAATTGCTTAGCAGAGGACCTGCTTTTGCCGTGATGCTGACAAATGGCCTCCGTCTCGCATCGCGTAGGGAGGTGACAGGCTGTGGCTCCTGATAAACTCGGGTCGGAGCCTTGTCCTCTTAATCCCTGCCCACCCGTGCCTGGTAAAACCTATCGGGCGGTGGCTTTCCTTTAACAGGTCCTCCTGACTTTGTCACCTGCCTGTGCTCTAGGAAGCGCGGGGAAGCTGCTAGGCACCATTAACCTGCAAGGAGACTAATGTGCAGGAGGCAGAGCTGGAAGAGCTGGCAGCGTTTTAGCAGCCACGGTGATCTAGGGGTGGGAGTATTTGAGAGAGAGGATGGGTTCTTGTGCTTTCGTGGGTATAAAACCGACCTCTTACCTCCTAGATTGCAGATGCTTCTCTCTATTATGGATACACTTTTCACTCATGATTTACACATTTCAGATGAGATTATTGCCATTCTTTATTTGTTGCCTTTCCAGAAGCTTGCATTTTTTTGGTTGCAAAAATTGCCCTGCTGTTCTTTCTTATTTTGTTTGTTTGATTGACAGAACACCTCAGAGCATCAAGGCTTCTCAATTAGCAATGACAGCATCTCCAGACTGAGAGAAGGGGAAGGGATGGCCTTACCTCCCTTCCTTATTACCGTCGTGGCTCTCGGTGTCGCCCGCAATAGCAATGGGAACGGACCCAGAGCAGCTTGCACCATCTCTGCAAAACTATTTCCAGCTTCTCGTACAAATTTATTTTAGCATGGTAAAAGCACTGCTACAGTAGGTGAAAATGGGTATAATGGGTGCCTAGGTATGCATCAGGACACGGAGTCAGGATTTCCTCCGCAGAACAAATGAGAGGAAAACCTGCGGTGGGCTACGCCGATCCCAGGGGCACCCAGAAAGAGCCAGGTTGCTCCAGCCCTTCCCTGGTTCTGTGGCAAACGGCCTGAAGGCTCCGTGGCCCTGGCTGGAGGTCGGTGCGAGGCGAGCGGGTTCCCCATGCACGGGTGGTTCAACGCGTTGGGCTCCGCAGCCTGACTTTTCCCGGGCACGTTTTGAGCTGATGCTTCTGCCAAACGCTGTTGAGCGTTTGGTTTCCTGACGGTTGCCTTCCGTGAAAATGGCTTGGTGACCGCTTCGAGAAATGCACCGCGTGTTCTCTGATGTAACGTGTCCGTTCCCGCTGGGGTGTACCCGACGTGTGGAGGTAAGAGCACAGCTTTAAAAGCCGTGGGCCCTCTAGTGGCATCCCCGGAGCTTAGGCTCCGAGAACGGCAAGCTGGAATCTGTCTCCCAGCCGGGGTGTAACGTGCGGGTCCCATCCTGCAGCGCGCACCTGCAGTGTCTTCTGCTCTGCCCCCTCACCCTCCTCACACCAGTGTGTTTTTCAGCATTACTTTATCGCCAAGGTTATTGAGGCCGCAGCTCGTTATTCTGGACCTGACCGTGTTGATACTCTAAAGGTCAACTGAAAAGTCCCATCCGAGCAGGCTGCGGTCCGGTCGCGAGACGGATCTTGGTCGGTTCTTGCCGCCCTTCAGCACTGCCTGGCTCTAGGCGGGTGGTTCCCCGCGGTCAGCGGCTGCTGCTGCTGCTGAAAGCCGAAGTCTTGGCCCCCTTTGGTTCCTGGCCGGCGATCCCGGTGCTCAGCAGTCGTCCTGGTTTAACCCGCAGGCTCGGAAGGGCTTCTGGTTGCACTCGACGACCTCGAGGGTCTTTTCCAGCCGCAGTGATTCTGTGGTCTGCCTCGTACAGGCACAGGGGACTGCACGAGGAGCTGATGCAGCTTAAAATAACGGGCAGGTATACACACGTGTCTTACTATAATCTTTTATTAGAGGCACACTTGTATAAATAAAGCAGATTGAGCTGATTAACAATTTAAAACCTGCTTGAGAAGGCTAACAAGTGTGCTAATTGGCCCTGGATCACTGTTAGCTTCCATTTATAGTTCTTTTTAATGAGACATATGCTTGACACTGTCCTTTTTATGCAGAGATAACAGACTGCTTCCCTGGTAGAGAATGATGATGTGATTAACCCCGCGGTTGGACCTTGCCGTTTCCATCACCTTTCTTCATACATTTCAGTCTTCCTTCTGATTCCATTTTCTTTCTCTTCCCTCAAAGAGCTGCTGTCGGAGTGCAAAATGCCAACAGTAGTTGAACTGTAGTAGAAAACAAAATTATGGTACAAATGTAGGTTAGTGTTTGTGCGTAACTATGGCAGATTAAAAGTGTGCAGTCTGAGAAATGAAGTAAAGAGTAAAGAGCGCGGAGCTTCCAGGACGGGTTTGGGTGTTTTGACACGCTGCTTTGGGCGGGAGAGTGTGCTCCCTTCCCTGGTTCCCTCTTTCATTAGCCATGTTTTGTGCTAAGCAGAATTCTCCAGTTCCGTGTCCTTGCAAGATAGGGGCTTTACACTTCTGTGAGTGTTCAGGATGGGTTTATATATCAGTCTTGCAACATCACGCCTTCTTTTCTCCTTCAGCCCTCAGAGCCTTTGCCTTCTCTCTCTTCCTTTACAAAAGCATCCGCCTTGCTTCTGCAATTGCCGTCTCATTTCATGAGGAAGTCTGGAATATTGGGGCCTGGTATCGAGGGAATGCAATGCAGCCGCACGCTTGGGCATCCTCAGAAAGGGCGACCTGCACCCTTCTCTCCATCAGCGCTATGAACATATCTTTCTCTACAGCTGAAGTGGCTGCTAGGAGGATGGGTGAGTGGCTGTAAGTGGGTCTCTCTTTAGAGACGCGTTCTGCTTGAATGTGTCTGCGTGCGCCTTTGAAAATGCCTGGTAGATTACATAGCTATTTATTATTCTTTTTACCTGAAAGTGTTTTAAAAGCACTAACGAGAGAAAAATCTTTATACTCGTGTAGCGCAGAGGGGTGGGCGAGAAGCCAGCAGCATCCAAAGGGAAAAAAGAAACAGCTGAAAGAGAATGGAAAACACTGGCAGAACCGAGGGTTAGACAAATAGGTTTCTTTATTGTCTGCCCCTCTTTGAGACAAAAACTGCTCTCGCTTTGAGCGGCGCCCTCGGAGGAGTCCAGGGACCGGCAGGAATCCCAATCGGATGGGAATTTTGAATAGTGAGGAAACTTACAGGATTATAGCGTTCTCCTCAGGATTTTTAAATGAAAAGGAATTTACATTTAGCCAAGCTGTTAAAATTTTTGGATGACTTGTTTGGTTTTATCACTTTTAGAGTTGGTTAAGGCTGGCAGAGATTTTTAGGACACACTTCTGAGTCTCCAGCGAGAAGATTGGATTTCACGTGCTTGGGATTTTAGGTTAAAAAGGCAAAGTAATGGGAGGAAAAGGAGGAAAAAAAGTAATCCCTTTTTTTTTTTTTTTTTTTTTTTAATCTGTCCACGCGGCACCGTCCTGCTGCTCCCCGGCTCCGTGCGGAGCTCGGCGAGATGATGCATGGCTGCTTTTGTGGTGGGCGACCCTCGTGGGAGTGCGGGATTTCTTAGGCCAAGGGTGTTTTGCTGGGTTTGTTTCAACTGGAAACGGAACCAGCGAGGCGAGAGGGAAGACAAGACCTCCGCTGCACGGGGTTGTCCTGGAAGTCTCACATACGCGTTTCTGTGGCTGCAGATGTCGTGGAGATGATGACTGCTTTGTTACAGGAGTTTTAAATTAACTAAAACCAGTCTGATCTTATTTTCTATTTTAAAGACTGAGCTTTACAACTCGTGTTATTTATTTGAAGAGAAGGTTTCCTGGCAGATTCGTGTATAAACTTGCACAAACGGTAACAAAGGATCGTTGCTAACCAGGAGGTGATTTTCGTTTTTGGCCATGTTGGGGCTTCGCTGGATTTCTTTTTCCCTTTTTACACAAAACGCAGGCTCTCTGGGGTGAGCGGTTCCCCTTGCGTGTCCTCCTCCTCCATGTCGCTGTTCCTGGAAGGGGCCGCGCTGTTGGGAAGCTCTCCGAGGAGATCCCGGTGTCGCGGTCGGCGTCTTGCTGGGCTCCCTTCGCAAAGCCCTCGTCACAGCAGTGCTGGTGCCTGGAAAAGAGCCTCGCTGGTGCTGGCAGGGCAGTTAGCTGGTTTCAACCGCGACAAAGCGGTTTCTCTCGCTTACGTTGGAGGGACTTCTGCTAGTGCCGCAGTGAGACTGTGTGTGGTGTTCTCCAAGGGCTTGCTTTGCCCGGGCTGTTTATATTCTGCCTCGTGGGCAGACACATGGGAAATATTGACTTGGTTAATGTTGTTATGCACTAGCACCTAATAATTCTAGAGAGTTCTTTATGGGTTTGGGAAGGGTAAGTAATGTCAGCTGTCAGTAATCCTTATTTAGGATGGATATAGTTGTGAATATTGGTGTGTACTTACACCACATCGTCATGGTTGTTCTTTCAAGCAGGAGCTTCGTTTTCCTGGAAGGGCTGTTAGGTTCATGTGAAGAACCTTTGCTCTGCATCAAGGTTCCAGTTGATGTTAGGAGCTTCGTTACCGAATACCTGGCAGCACGGTGCATCTGCCAAGCATGCATGACCGTTATCGGGAAGAAAGTAAGGGGCAAGTGAACAACGTTCATCCTAACGTCTGGTAGAGGGCACGGTGAGGAGCAGACCGCCGTGAAGGAGAAGCTCCTTGTGTTTGGAGATGGAGTGTAGAGCGTCGCTAGAGCAGCAGTTAGGGGATTAAGAAAGTCGAAAAAGAAGTATCCTATGAAAACAGCAGGAGCAACACCACCTCAAAGGCTCCGAAGGCAGAAGGAGACCAGGACCAGCCAGAGCTGAAGGAAGATGGTTGGAGAGGGTGCAGGGCTCCTGTGCTGCTGGAGAGGTCTGCGGCAGGGAGGACACACTCTTCCAAAAGACAGTGGCCTTAACCCCTGAGAAACACTGGACGCAGAAAATAGCAGAGAGAACCTTTTTGTTTTGTCCATGTGTACGGATTCATGGTTCTCTAGGGGTGTTGTACAGGAACAGCCTGGACAGGCTGGATCGAGGGCAGAGGCCAACCGGACAAGGTGCAGCAGGACCAGGTGCCGGGTCCTGCCCTTCAGTCACAGCAACCCCAGGCAGTGCTACAGGCTGGGGGCAGAGCGGATGGAGAGCTGCACGGCAGAGAAGGGTCTGGGGGTGCTCAGCATGAGCCAGCATGGCCAAGGAGGCCAAGGAGCTCCTGGCTGCTCCTGGCCGCTGTGAGGAACGGCATAGCCAGCAGGACCAGGGAGAGGATTGTCCCCCTGCACTTGCCGCTGGCAAGGCTGCACCTCGAATACTGGGTTCAGTTTTGGGCCCCCCAATAGAAGAAGGGCACTGAGGTGCTGGAGCGGGTCCAGAGAAGGGCTGTGAAGCTGGTGAAGGGGCCAGAGCACAGGCCTTGTGAAGAGCAACTGAGGGAGTTGGGTTATTTAGTCTGAGGAAGAGGAGGCCCGGGGGAGACCGTACAGCTCTCTACAACTGCCTGCAAGGAGGCTGTGGTGAGGCAGGGGTTGGGGTCTCCTTCAGAGTAACTACCCATAGGACAAGAGGAGATGGCCTCAAGTTGCCCCAGGGAAGCTGCAGGTTAGATGTTAAAAGAAATTTGCACACAGAAAGAAATTGGGAGAGCATTGGGAGAGGCTGCCGAGGGCAGTGGTGGAGTCACCATCCCTGGCAGTGTTCAAGAATCGTGCAGAGGAGGCGCTCGGGAACGTGGGTTAGCGGGATGGCAGTGATGGGTTTATGGTTGGACAGATGATGATCTTTTCCAACCATCTTGTTTCCATGATTCCAGACTTCAGTCGTGCTTCTCTGAAGAGTGGAAAAGGAGAGTTTGTGCCTGCTTGTCTGAAGCTCAGGAAAAGGTGTTCTCTAGTAGCAACAGCGCATGAGTCTGCGTGCGTGTTCAGGCTTGAAATGGGAATGACCAGTTGAAATCTCTATAAAAGAGTTGTTGAATGTTTGGAAACCGTTGATGTAATTAGAAGTTTGATGTTGTCGTTTGTTTTGCTTTCCTTCTGTCTCAGAAAATGGGGAAATGCCAAATAACCGTTTGTCATAGGCTTGAGCTTTATCTTTAAGGCTGATTTGGGCTTGAGCTCAGGCATATTTTGGTCTTCAGTCACTTGAATATAACATCTGCCATTTTTGCGGATCAAAAGCTTTCTGTACCCTGAACTTTGTCTCTGTTGATTTTAAATGTTTTTATGCTGCATTTTATGGCTCGTGCCTAGAACACAGATGGTAGATATTTACCATATATATAAAATTATTATTATGCTGCTCACATCATATGCCAGGCGCTGCTGATGTAGTAAAGGAGGAATGCCTTGATCTGCATAAATTTGTTGCATGCATTTCCAGTGTCTTTTAATGCGTTTGTTCCCGCCCTTCGTTTCTCGCTGTTCTGGAGCGATGCCTTGCAGTGAGGCACCCGAGCTGGGCCCGGCTCCATGTGTCGGTGAGGATGCACGCTCCGTAGGGCTGCGGGCAGGAGGAGGCTCTTGGGTGCGTGCGGGGTGCCCTGAGCAGTGCTAGCAGGGTGCTGCACGCTCTTGTTTCTGGATGCGGTGCCGGTCCAGCCTGTCTGGATCCCGCTGCTCCACGGCTTCCATGCCGTAGAGGTGCCACAACGCCATGGTGTCACCGGAGTTACTAAAGCTCTGCTCACCAGTGAGCCCTGGGAAAGCCAGCAGCCACACAAAGGGTGGGCTCTTGCCGTTATTTGATTCACAGGATTTTTTTTTTCCATGTGCCTCTCCAGAGACGTTAAAAAGTGTATTTAATCCATTCGGCTGATAGTCCCTTGAGTTCCTGTTTCTATTTTAGTGTTGCTACTTGGTTGAGTTTTAAAGCATTATTTGTTCATGAAGCAAGACCGCAGAAAATGCTTTTGCTTTTTGAGTCTTTTGGCATTACAGAGCTAATATATTGCTTTATGAGCAATAGGGACTCCTAATGCGTGTTCACATTTTGGAAAGATTGTAACTTGGATGGATTCTCAGGGCCCAAGTTTAAACTGGTTTATGTCGCATGCAGCCCCACTGACTTGGCAGAATCCAGTTCGCTAAATGCAATTATATGTGTATAACTGAAATAGCTTTTTTTTCCTCCCTCCTGCCCTTTTTCTGTTCCGTTACTTCTGCATCCCTGGTAATGGAAATCCAAGAAAAGCAGTATCTTTCCATGGGAGACAGGGGCAGTTAGCAGGTGTCAGTGCCGCACCCTGGGCATCAGTGCTCCTGCCGCAGATCCCAGCAGGAGGGAATCTTCCCTGCCCGTTCCCTCGCTGTGTGTGAGGCTGCTGCACTGGCCCCTTGTCGCTGGATTATCCTTTACGCACTCACACCGGCCCCTGCGGTCTAGGGTGTCTGCCAGTGACCGGGTCCCTTGTGCGCCGATTGACTTGACACCTGCCTTTGAGGTAGAACTCGGGCATTTATATACCTACAATTTATATATATTATAGGGAATACCTTCACCTTACTGGAAACATACTGTGCGACCAAAAATAACTACTCCTTGGTTTTTCTTTTGGGAAAAAAAAAAAAAGGCCTCAGAGAAAAGGGCCTGTTTTTAGAGTTCACCAAAATCACGCTTGATGGGAGTTTTGGCATTCAAGTCTGAGCACTTTTAGGAAGGTGCTCTATTACAGCTCAGAAAGACTCGTGAAAAGCAGAATTCTTAGCTTTTTGGGGTATTTGTCAAATAAAATAATTCAGCTACTAATGCACTCCTGCATTTTTTCCAAACTTACTGTGCATTACATCTGTCTACCACTGAGGGACCTGATGGAGGAAGAAGGCGCCTGTGGTCTTTAGTTCAGAGCTTCAGGCTGTACCAAAAGAAAACCCATGCACAGTACGCGCTGTTTAGGAGAAATATAACCTTGTCGTCTGAGTGAAGTACTTGGGCAGAGCAGTCTGGTTACGGCCATTGCAAGAGATACTTAGTTATTTGAACTTCATCTAATGCTTGTAGAAAGTCATTATTTTGCAATGTAAGTGGCAGGTAATAAGAAATAGCCAAAAATAAACAAAACAACAAAAAAGTGGTGCTAACTCAGAAAACACAAGGGCAGGGCTCTTTATGTAGTGTTTCTTTGGTCACCCAGAAGACTTATTCATTGTTTTAAACAGCTGTGACGTATCTGCAGTGCTCTTACACATTCAAAAGTCAAAGCAAGTAACTTTATGAGTCTTATTTAAGAATATATGTAGCCTATACAGCTTAAACTTCATGTTACATGCTGATTCACATATCTAACAAATACGTGGCTTCTTAGAGGGCTTTCATCGTTTTGAGTCTGGCAAAGGAAAATTGTCAGTTTCTGAAAACGTTCATACCCTCTATTTTAGCCAAATGCATAATATAAAACCAATTATGTATACAAACATATGCATGTACACACATGCGTATGTATATGTGTGCATATATATATGGTATGTATAATATATACTTAGAAAAGTAAAGCCACTCTGTTAATGAGAGCGGGAAGCCCTGAAGTTCTGCAGCAGAGAACTAGGCTGTTGCCTTGAAGTGTCACCTCCAGCTTCTCAGCTCTTCCAGCAAGATGCACGTTTACTCAAGGTCCATTTTGCCCAATGATCCCTGTCCGTGCGGGGTCTCTGCAGGCTCGTACTCAGGACAAATTGTATGACGCAGAAGGGCACAACTTCCTAAACGTTTTGGAAGTCTGTGTTTTGTTTTCTCACATTTACAGTGCGTGGTGAAAGACTCCACATATGCCCTTCCCATGCCCCAGGATTGGTAAAAAGTTTTGCTTCACTTCAGCTGTGCTCAAAAAATAAATGTGAACAAGATCAAAAGTAGTCACGATGATGATGCGCGCTTCCAGGTTGGAGTGAATGTCCTGGGATGCTAAGGACCAGTTAACCAGCTGTGTCATCCTCCTGCTTCCCATCAGGGTCTGTGTGTTTGCCGTGGTGAGACCGGCTCTGCTGGTGGGCTTTGGGATCAGTCAGAAACAAGTTCATTTGGGCCTTGGAAAGATTCCCCTCCCTCTCTTGCAGCTTGTCCTTTACTCACCCTCTTCCCTTATCTAAAACGAAAGGTGATTCCTTATACTTAGAGAGCAATTAGATGGTTAAAAGATGATTAAAATGGAGACAAGCGGGGTCAGCTACTCATGAAACCATTCGAATGCTGTTTGGGAGAAGCATTTTTTGTGTGCGCTCCCTATTACAGTGGTGAAAGGGAGGCTGCAAGTGTATGTATATTTAAAGGAAGACGAAAAGTGAGTCTATTTGCTGCCTGGTAGGCCTCTAAGAAGGAATGCAGGTTTTGAATTTGGAAGGTGAATGAAAAAACATGCATGTCGTATTTCTTTCCCACTTTGCCCAGAGATATAACAAAAGGGAAGTGGTGTTCTCACAAAATGGCTTAATGAACAAAAGGGTTTGAATGCCTATCTGATAACCATTTGCAGCTGGATGTACAAAGGCAATACTTCAAAATGTAAAAGATAATCAATGTGAATAAAAATTGGGCTTTGAATATTTTACTGCAGCGTTATTACTTCCTCTATGTGGTGTGTTTCCAATTTGGAAAAATAGAAACCCAACTGCGAGCAGGAAAAAAAATATATCCTGCAAGAGCGACCCCATTTGCTGGGAAGATCTAACGGTTTTGTTTTCATGCCTGATGCCTGTGAAGTTCCACAGGCCGTAATTTCTGGATCCATCAGGAATACCGCTGTAGCACTGTGGCCCTCCAAGCTATCTGTAATGTGTGGCTCGGGGGTGATTTGTAGGGTGACAGGGCGAGCAGCATTAACGTGTCCTGCTGCAAGCCCAAGCAGGGCTGTGTTTCAGACCCCATTACGAAAAATTAGAAGAAAAATAGGTTCTTTGGCATCTCGGGAGTTGGGAAGTGGCTTCTGGGTTTGACAAGTCCTGAAAAGATTTCTTAGAACAAAAAAGAGATTTCTTCCTGACAGATAAGCGTGAGCAGCAGCTCGTGTTTCATGCCTGACTCTAGGCGTGTTTCCTTCTGTCCAAAGACATTTCCTTTGGGTGGAAGTTTTGAAATCACTAAGTACAGAATACCAGGTATCACCTAGACATAAGAACTCCTTAAATAAATGAAGAGCTCTGCAAAAATAATTGTAAATTAAAAAATGTAGCAATGCGGAGGAAAATATAGAGGATTATGTTGCCTCTCACTTTGATGCAACATCTCTTGGTGGAATATGTTTCAGCCTGAGGTTTAAACCCTCCTTTAAAAAATGCTTGGAAATGGATTAAGGGTTTGTTAACCTGTGTTTTGTTGGGACAGATGCAAAGAAATCGCAGAATCTCCGTGTCCCCAGTTTGTCACAGAGGACACCGCACAAAGGGAAGCTCTTCAGTTTAGTTACTGAAAGCTGCGGTAAATAAGATGTCTAGAATTTGAATTGAGAAACGTTGAGCAGGAATCCCATACGTATTTCTTCTATTAGAAATACTTACCTTGCGTTATGGTGTGTTCTCTACCCGGTGGGAATTCCAACATCAAGCTTTTTTTTCTTTTCTTGGTTGTTGTTGGCCTTTGTTGCTCTTGTTTTCCAGATTTCATGCAGTTGCAGCTACTGGGGTTGAGACTGGGGTTGCTTTGATGAGGTTATGGCTTGCTTTATGCAGGCCAAAATGCATGGTGCCGAGGGTTCCTGCTTGCCTTAAAATGTGTGGTTCTTCACCGTACCCTGTTGGGTTTTGTGTTGGTGCACCTCCATTGGTGCGACTCTTTGCAGAGGACCTTTTCTTCGGGGTGTGTTGAGGTGGAGGGCCAGGCTCGGTGAAGTCGTCCCAGGTGGGAAGGCTCAGCCGGGTGAGCAGCCTCGCTCCCTGAAGAGCGGGTGGTGCTGGAAAGTGCTTCATTTTCTCTGCCTTTGCTGTGTGAGAAGGCACAAGGACTTCTCCCCAAGAGAGGAGAACCCCGCGCGTGTCCGAGTTCTCCAGAACACCTGCACGTGCCAGGGTTTTGCTCCTCGAAGCCTTCCCTGCCTTGCTCTGTGGCTCTTTTCTCTCTTCCGAGGCTGGAAAGCAGCTTGGAAGTGCTCTTGTGTAACTCGGCGTTTGTGTGAGTTACTTAGACGCCCTTCTCTTTCCACGTGTCCCATGGCCAAGGCAGTGTTTTTAGGCAGCAGTCCAGATTCCAGAATTTCATCAAGCTACAGGTCTGCTGTGGTTATCTGTCAGGCACCACAATACAGCTTGGTGAGCATTGAGCATCGAAAGCTGGAGCAGTCGGAACAATCCAAGTAACGGATAGCTGGTTTCCCTGTTTGCCTTTGTTTAAACCCAAAGTGAAAAACCTGCCGTGTGAGCTCCGTCCTTGAGGGGTTCCTCAAGCTCCTCCCGTGATGGTGGCTGCTGAATTGCCTGGCGAGCTGGGAAGTTCCCGTCAGTTCATCCCTTACCACCATCCTCAGCCTCTCCCCTCGCTTCCATGTTGTCCCACTTGCCCATTCCCTGGGTGGGAGCTTGCCTGGCCGTTATGGCATTCTCAGCATGGACCTCTTTTGTCAGAGGTGGCCCCAAACTCAGCAGCTCTTTTGCTGCCTCTTTTAAGAATTCCACAACCCGTCTCTGCTTGTTTCAGATTTTTTTTTGTGCCTCTGTCAGTCTTTTTATTAAAGAAAAGGAAAGTGTTTTTCTCTCTAGTCCTTAATGCAGACAAAGCCCTTTTATTAAATTCTTTTTTTTGAAATTTAAGCCAGCTGCAGTATTAATGTTTTGAATAACAACTACTGCAGCAGTGGCTCTATCCTACAGCTTGTTGCAATATGTTTAAGTGGCATTATGTGTGTTTAGATCCAGAGGAGCCCCTGTGGCATGTTGAACCACAGAGGACTTCCTGAAAGGGCTTCTTTTTCTTAAAAAGCAAAAATCCACCCCAAACTCCCTGCTCCCTGCCTCCTTACAGATTTATGGGGCTGTCCCAGAGGTCCTGAGTTAGTAATAGGCAGGACGTGCTCTCGGGTGATGGATGGAGCTGGGATGGCGTGTGCCTCTGTGAAGTAGTGCTGTAGAGGTGGTGCAAGTGTGTGTTTGGGAGACAGGTCCTGTGTCCCTTGCTCCCTGGAAGCTTGCTGATCTCCCGGGCGGATGAGGAAGGTGGTAACGCCTGAGGCCTTGGGTTTAAGGGCTCTGCATTTAAATGTAAAGATCCTATAGGTAGCAGTGCCAGTCTGCTTGCCGCTGCGTATGCAGCTCATGGGGAAAGCACCGTAGATGGTGAGAAAGAGTTTTGGGAGGGACCTCAAATTTTGACGTCCTTTACTGCAGATAGGATGGAAAGCTGGAAAATATTTGAACGCTGAAATGACTGCAGAACATATCATTTTGGGTCGACTTTGTTTCAATTGAGCCTCTTCAGAGCTGTAATGGTACAAATCCTGCAAAATAGCTTCCAATGTAAAGGCGCTATCAAGTGCGACGATCGCAATGTTTATTCTGTAAATGTCAAAATGGAAAGTTGTGACATTGCTAAAAACTTCTGCTTCCTCTTGAGGGAAGAAACATAATTTTTCTTTCTTGCATTAGAACCGACTCCTTTCAAAGTGACAGAGTTGTTTTTTTGGTAACGCAGCAACCCTGAGCAACTCCCCATCAGTTCTGCCATTTGTTACCAGTCTGTTAAAGGGCATTTTGCCTTCTGTGTTGAGCCCAACGTTTAAGCAAAGACTTCGACTCCTCATCTTGTGGATGCAAAGCATGATATGCGAAAGCTGGAGGTGTCGAACGGAGGCATGCGCGTCACGGCAGCTCTCACTTGTGCATGGGAATATATAAAGCGATGGTATTCTGCACGGTTCTTCATGCTCTTCACTGAGTAGTGCTTCGGGCTGAGCAAGAGCTGCTGGAAGTCAGACAGGAGGTTTTTCTTGCTGGGTGCAGCCGAATCCCTTCTCTCTGCAGGTCAGTATGGGAAAGCAGAGGCAGCAGGTCTGCAGCGTGAGCTTCCCGCCGGCCTTGCAGGCGGGGAGGGATCGCGTACTGCAACGAGCCCGAGCTTTGCTGAGCACCTCTACAAGCTCCTGCAACGGGTGACAAGTGGCTTTCCAATTACCCTTTTACGGTCTCGTGCTCATTTAGCCTGAAGTCCGGCGTTCCCGTTGCCTTCTGCGAGCTGGTGCCGCGTGCCCCGCGGGCGTCCTGGCGGGCTCGGTTGCCTGCAGAGGCAGGTGTGCTCGAGGACAAGGACGACGGGGCCCGATTCATCCAGGCGGCTTCGCAAGCTCGCGTCGGATGCGAGCCAAGAGCCGAGCATGAACGTGGCCTCCGGTGGCTCCGTTTGGTACGTGAGCCGTCCAGAAAACCTCCTCGCTCCTTTAATTGGCACGGTTTTATCGATTTTATTTTTTTTTAATAGAACCTAATGAGATTTTAATGTAATCTCGTTGAGGTTGTTTCTAATTAGATATATTAATTTATTATGACTCTTGGTTAGAAGAGCTCCAACAATTCATTAATTTCTTTTGTATGAAGTTCTTTTAGACAAAGTCCCAGCAGCCTACAGCTATATGTAAACATTTAGATGTATCAGTGGATACTGAGTTTTGAGCCTGAGGAAGACCGTGGAAAGTCCAGATAACTCATTTTTCATGCAGTAATTAAAACTCATGTGAAAGTGTTGAGACCTCTGGATATCTTATAGCTGCTGTTCCGTAGGCTCCTAGGCACTTCATGGACCCGGGGTATTGAATTCTTGGATTGTTGCAATGAGAGTGGAGTGGGGATAGCTGTGTTTTTCTGCTTACATAATTGTTTGAGGCCTCCTTGGCTTTCTGCATCATGTTGGTTCTCAGAGACTTAAAAACACAGATAGGAGACTTAAGTTTAATGTTGTTGGATGGAGTGCTGAGGACCTGGCAATGCGTCGGGTGTCCCTGATTGCAGGCAGGCTGGACAGAAGGTTTGGTAACACTGGGCCGTTCTGGATTCCTGCCCTAGGGTCAGAAACGATGCGGTGCTTGCTAAGTCTGCCTTCAGCTTTGGAACCCAGCGCAGGGCCCGGCCACCCCGGACTGTAGCTGCTGGGTATCCTCTAGTCGTGATGCACCACACCACAGCCCTTTGGAAAGGCCTGCGAAGGTTTTACTGGTTTTTTAAATGACAATATTGTCGTTGCCACGATCAGAGACCGAGGAGCCGCTGAGGGAGAAGAGATTGGGAACTTGGTGCCTTAATGGCACTGTCTTTATATTAATGGTAGTTTTGTTTTTGCAGGAGAATTGGATTTTGCATAAACAACCCTGGGGAGACTTTGAGCTCTATCCAAGTCGTTCTTCTCTGTCTGCCACTAATGGTAGGTATTCTGATGCGTTTAGCTGGCCAGAGGATGCTGTGTAGATATCATCCTTAAGTTCTTTTGGATCGATTCCCAACGTGGAAAATAGCGACGATAATGGGAAGCTAATTCCCTGTTCCGTAGGGATGTTGGGAGGATAAATATGTTTAACAAGTCTGTGGGTGAGCCAAATGTGTCAGCATCCTAGTAAGGTGTCATTAGGACTGCAAGGGTGACCGCTTGCATCTTTTCTTCTTTTTTTTTTAAATTTTGATGGTTCCGTTTCTCTGTCTCACAGGCCATGAGTAAGACTGAAGCCAGTAAGAACGCTGCCCTCCAGGGCTTTGTTTCTCAGGACATTATTGTTTTTGCTGAAAGTGTCCATTGACCTGTAAGATTCTTAGGAAAAAGAGCGATGTTCTCGAATTTTAGAAACTGAGATTGCCTGATAGCTCCAAACATGCATTGACTCTCTCAAAAGCAGGAGGTAAACCCTAGTGTGAAGCAGGTGTCGGCAGCGGCTGCCGAAATTGAGGGCGATTCCCGCAGTCGGCCCTCGCTCCTGGAGCTCCGCGGTCAGCCCTCGCTCCCGGAGCTCCGCGGTCGGCCCTCGCTCCTGGAGCTCCGCGGTCAGCCTGCGCTCCCGGAGCTCCGCGGTCAGCCCGCGCTCCCGGAGCTCCGCGGTCAGCCCTCGCTCTCGGAGCTCCGCGGTCGGCCCTCGCTCCCGGAGCTCCGCGGTCAGCCCACGCTCCCGGAGCTCCGCGACTGGCCCTCGCTCCTGGAGCTCCGCGGAGCTCTGTGTCTCCCTCCCTATGCATATATAAAAATCTGAACCACAGAAATTGGTGTAAATTTACACGTCGAAGAGTGTTTATGGATAGCAATGCCCAAAGCGGTAATAAAGCCTTGGAAGAGCAGTCCTTGGCAATGGCTCCTGTTGAAGGTTTTAAGTCAGTGCAAGACTCTCTTAGGCCCGTGGGCCGAGACCCGTTGGTGTGTGATCACTCGCCGTGCTTCATCTCCTGTGCAGCCTCGGAGACAATCAAAGGACGTTTTCTAGGCCGTCCAGTGTCGGAGGTGGGACTTGGGGCTGTGGGTGTGTGTCCATCCTGGCAATGCCTGCCTTCCCGTAGCTGTCCTGCCGCCCACCTTCCTCTCCGTCCTTGCGTAGCTTAGGCAGAGGCTGTTTTCTTCAAGTCAATATCCTAGCCAAACTGATGAGCCGTAAAGTCGTTTTACAGTAGGTTTTTATTCTTTTCTGAAACTTGGGGAAATAAATTCAATAAAAGTACCTGGAATGTTTTGGGAGAAGTGACGCTCCGATCATTTAAGCACCGCGTTCGTTGTGGCGCCCCAGGAGCCTCCTGTCTGAGGCTGGAGGAGATGTGTTTGGCTGTTGAGCTTGCTCTAGGAGAGTAGTCGGTGGCGGTGCAGACGGACCAGAAGCGCCTGTGGCCCCGAGACGGGGTGTGGAGCCGGTGCGTGCTGACGAGGGTGAGGAGGTCGCCGCCGTGGAAGTGCTGTTGGCATGGCTGCTGTATCTGCAGCAGTGGTCTTCCCCGCTTGGTGTTGTAGCTTTCTTAACCTCACCAGGAGCTCAGTTAATTCTTCCCCAGGTGAGACCAGGGAAACCTTGAGCACAGTGGGCTGAGCTGTCGTCTTCAGTGCCATTAGAATGCTCTTCCCCTTCAGCGACATCCCAGGGATGGATTCAGAGACGCTGGGAGGAAGTCCTGTTCCTGGTGGCGAGGCAGAGGCATGGGACCCACGGAGGAGCCGGGAAGGCCCCAGGCCACCGTCGTCCCCATGGCTCGTGACATGGTGCAAAGGTGCCATCCGATGAAGAGCAGCCCGGGCTGTGCAAACACGGGCTCGTTTCTCTCCCACCAAGCCAGCCTGCTTCCCCCGCTGCCTTCTCCTTCTCGTAGCAGCTCCTATTTACAGGGACGGTACCGTCCTCCTCTCTCCTTTCTTGCGGCGTGCTCCTGGGCGTCGTGAGGCCGTTGTCTTCTTGGGCAGGCCCGTTCCTTTTTCAGCTTCCAGCAGCGCGGGTGGTGAACGCCTCCGCTCTTCCATTGACTGGTCCTCTCGGCGCGGTTTCGTGCGGGTCCTCCTCGAGCGGCCACAACTCAGCTGTGCCAGTCGTGGCGGCGTTGCTGCCGAGGGGGGCGTTTGCTGGCAAAAGACAAGAGTTAGGGCAAATTATGAACTGGTGTCCAAAAAATAAGAGGAACGTGCTGTGCACGGTGTCTGGCAAGGTGCCTACTCGCTGGACATGGATATGATGCAATATCTATGGATACTGCAGCACATATACTAGCTAGCCTGTGTCTTTTTTAATGCCTGATAAATCCAAGGGCATCTAATCCAAAATCATACGCAGTCCTGGGCTTATTCAGGGTGTTTTTCTTCTCAAGAAATACAGTCCTACTGCAAGATGTAAAAAGTGACTTTCAGATCCGAGAGAAGAAAGTTGGGCTTTCTTTTGCGAACCTCATGAAAAGCAGAGCTTAGTTGTGTTGCAGTGATACAGTAAGAAATTTTGGATTAAAAATTGTGGAAGTTTAGATGTAGAAAGTTCAGACAAAAGTCTAACTTTGTACTGATAGGACTCATGATTTTTATTGCCTTTTTATTTATTATAGCAAATTTATCATCCACGAGATAATTTGGCATTCAGGGCTTGTTGAGTGCTCAATTCGTCAAGGAGACCGACACGGAGTGTTTTATCCCTCGCATCACCAGGGTGGAAGGGACAGGTTTTGTGTCATGGACCGACTGCCACTAGGTCATAATTCATAGCTCTGCTCTCTACATTTGCTGGACTCTTTATGTTCTTTCTTTCATCTCATCTGTTTTTTAGCATTTAGGCTGCTCGTTCAGAGGAGGCCACCAGATCTCCTTGGCTGTCCGTGTGACCTCTGGAAAGTCACTTAGATTTTTCGTTCTTCAGTTTAACCCCGTGGACGAAGGGGAAAGAACTGCCCCCATGGAGAAATGCTCTAGGAATTACCCTTTTACGCACACGGAGTTTCCAGGGTCTGCTGACTCGGCAGGAATAGCGGCCTGCCTTTTCTTTGATGTTTGCTTAATAAGTCGTTAACAGATTGGCGAAATGTGAGTGTAAATGGTTGTTTTAATCCTGCTAAACATTTTCTTTGGCTGGTCTCGTGCTAAAATTGATTTTAGACTTGAATTTAAGCAGTCAGGTCCTTGCCGTGCGCCGCAAGCTCTGTGCAGGGAAATGCAAAGCCAGCAGCAGTTAGAAGAAACTGCCTGAGATACTGATTTATTAATTTGTTTTTCATTTCCTAGGAGCAAATCAGAAGAAGTCTGAAAAAAAAAGATCTGAGTTGTTTTAATTAAGTATTTTAAAGCTGAGCCCAAGAAGAAAACGCTAGCTTTTGTTCAAGGGAGTGTTTGACATTTTAATAAACGATTTAAAATTGCTGTTCTCGGGTAACAACCCAACCCCATGAACTCTGCCTCAAAATAGCCAGTGTATTGGGAGTGTTTTGGACAACATTTTCCAAATGGCACCTACCTGTTATACACATTTGTATCCGTTTTATGTAAATATAAAATACGTCTTTACCGTGTGCTGGGATGTCCCTTTGGTGTGCTAATTCCGCGAGGACTTGGCCCAGGGCAGGCGCGCCCTCCCCGGCACGGGCGTTTTGGTGGGAAGCTTCGTCCTTTTCGTGCTGGAGGGCGGAGAGCGGCCCGCCGCTTTCGGTGCGAGCAGGGGAGCGGAAGCGGGGAGCGTAACGGCGAGCAGGCGGCGGCGCCCCTCGTGCCTTCGGAATCGCGCGTTTGGCCTCGCAATCGAAGCAGTGCTTGGCTGCATTTAAATGGGCGTTTTGTTACCCTTGTCGTCTTTTTCCCTTCTTGGGGCTTGAAATGGTGATTGCAGTGGCACCCAAAAACTCGGCTTTTCCCCCCGAGGTGCTGCCCGACAGAAAGGAGCCTTGCTCTTTCCTGCTCTTTCCTTCTCCCTCCTTGCCAGGATCTGAAACGAACAGGCGGATTTAATCTTTTCCCTTCTCCATAATAAATGTAATGAGTTTATTATCTCGCGTTGCTCCTATGCTGTAAGCATAGTCTTATAAATGCGAAATACGATAAATCCCATGAAGACTCTATAAAATGGAAATACAACAGAACGTCAGAGCGGTCAGAATTAAAACAACACACACACACACTCTCAGTGTGGCTTCAAAATAGCTGTTTGGTTTCGTGGTAGCGATAAGCTTTAAAACCAGAGTGTTTTGTGTTTCGGTGTGGTGTAATGCAAGGGTCTCAAATCGCTTTACTGTTGTAAATTAAGCAGTGCTGCAGCTGGTGGGGAAGGAAGTCACCGTCTTGCAGATGGAGAAATAAAAGCGTAGAGGGAGAAATGTAATATAGCCCCTAGTTAGAGGCAGGAGGAGGAAGGCAAGGCCGGCCTCTTGATTCATGGGTCTGGGTTGTAGGGGCTTGACAGTCATCCCTCCGAACACATATTTCCATGTCGTTACAGAAACTATATGGTGACTGCCTGCACCGCTATAAATCAGCGGTCACGAGCAGTGAAATGGGATCCGTGGCCCGAGTTACATTCCGCCCCTGCTCCTGGCTTGCCTGCGTTGGGCCGGGTGGGTTGTGCGCGCTCACGTGGTGCACGGTGAACGGGTCGGGCGGCGGCGTCCCCGCTGTGGGTCTGCAAAGCCACATCGGCCCGGGCGGCCCCGCTGCTGGGGAGAGCTTCCCTGCGGAACGCTGCCGCCTCCGCAGGGCGCAGCGGACACGCTCGATCCCTTTTCCCTCTTCTCGGTGAATTTGCCTCAGCGGAAGTCCCGGGGCAAAGCCTTCAGTAGAAGGTACCGCCAGTCTGTATCAAGCACCATTTCCCAGAGTGCAGAGAAGCTCAGTTAAACCTGGGCGTGTGAGGGGCAACCACAATTTCCCTTTCCTTTCCTCTTTTCCTGCCCTAGAAAAACCTCCAAGGGAAGTAGCGTGGGAGAATTCTCTTCAGTGGAACCTTCCACCCTGGCCAGCCGCTGCTCCGGATTAGAGGTGAAGCGGTCTCTGTGACTTCCGTGAGTGTGTCGGTGCAGCGTTCTTGCTGCGCTCCGTCCACGCCGCGCGCGCCCTGAGGCTTCGTGTTCTGGTGATGCCGAGCGCTGTTTCGGGGAAACGCTTGCAGGTTTTTCTGGGATGCAGCCCTATTCCTCAGGCTTCAAAAGCAGCTCCCCACGTGCTTTTAGACGTGTTGATAGTCAGTTTGGCGTGCTAATGGTGCAGGATTTAGAAAGGGTCCAAAGAGACGAATATCACGTATAGCTGTAATGAGAGGGGAATTTTGAAAGAGAATTTTAATGGTTTGATTATCTTCTAAGGGAATTGGAGGACAGTTTCTGGGTTAAAAGAGCTCTTTGCAGGAGAATGTTAGAAAAACCCGAGGCGGGGATGACTAATGCTGTTCTCAGATGCAGCGAGTGCTGTTATTTTACACTCTGCGTGTGTCGCACAGAGCTAAGAACTGAGCAATGGGTTTCCATTGCGGTACCACAAGTGATGTGTTAGTCATGGCATTCCTTTCCCTAGGAATGTCGCTAGGTAGCTTGGATACATCAAGGGGCAAGGTACCTCAAATAGATTATTGTATTTGATTTTTTTTTTTGGATACTTCTTTTATCAGGTACTGGAGGCACTAAGAACATGTTGTTGCACCTCCCTTATGGGGGTTGCTGGTGTGGTCGCCTTTGTGCTCGGCAGGTCTCTCACCTATAGTGAAGTTGCATTAAGATGTCAGAATTCCCCTCATTCAGGCAATCTGGAGTGGTGTTTAATGTAGACGTTTAGTGATTGTTGGGCAAAGCAAAACTATTACTTATTTCACATTTCCACCAATATATTTAAAAGAGGATTGCAGTAAACTGAGCAGCTAGTGAAATAAACGCTGTGATTTGTTTAGCCTCTCTGGGAACGCACGTTTTCTTGGTAATAGTCAAGTATTCATTTCATGCCCTTCTCTAGCTCCTATAAAGGGAAACAGCTGAACTAATTTAAATTAAATTTTGTGGGAGGAAAAATATATATTGCATTTGACTTGACAGCTTGCAGAATGAGCTGCAAGCTTACGGGATTAGACGTATTTGGGTTTTAGCTGCAGTGAAGTGGGGGGCTCGGAGCGGCAGAGCCGCAGCGCCGGCAGCGCCACGCTGCCCTTGCCGTGCCGGGGAGCGCTGGGAGAGGTCCGGGAAGCGCTGGGAAAGGTCCGGATGCACCGGGGCCCGTGGCAGAACCACGGCTGAGGGGCTGCTGGTGAAACCGCCCGCCTGGCAGCAGTGGAGGCGTTTCAAAGATGGGGAATCCTGGCAGTGTTCGGGGAATACGCCCTTGTGTGGAGCCGGGTGAGGACCCCAATGGACATCTGCCCTCCTTAAACCCCAGAGGATCCACGCAGGAACTGTTTACACCTAGGGCGTTATTCGGCACGGGAAAACCCAACCAGTCATAGCAAAACATTCACCGTTTGCTTTATTAAACTTGAAACTTTTCGTTTACGTTAAGGCTTTTGTTGTCATCTGTTACTGGGAGAAGTCTGGAATCAAGAAGCTGGAATGGAGGCTGTGTGTTGCAGAGTACCACGAGGACATCTGTTCTCATTGATTTAAGTGCGAGCAAGATTGTTGCATTTTACTGTCCTATAATTTCTAGCCTATTTATTTTTGTGGTTCACTGGAGCAAATACACAAGAGAAAGATAACTCAGTTACTGCGGCCATATGTAAAGCACAGCACCGCTATCGGGAGCTGCAGTGATGTAGTAGTAACTGGGGTTTAATGTTGCTGAGAGCTGCTAGGTGATGCCAGTGCAGCCTTGCTCATTCTTTTATCCACCCCTAGCAGCAACGTGGGTTTTTTGTTTTTTTTTATTTTTTGCAGAGAAGTGTTTAATGTGAGCGGTGGTGACTCGACAGCTCTGCTGTCCGGTGCATGGGCACAAACTGGTATCCAGCAGGCAACGGAAGAGTGGGTCTTAGGTAAAACATTCTGGACCTTTGCAGATACAGTTAGATCCATTCTCTCCACGGTGCTCCCGTGCAACAAGCTAGGCTTGGAAATGATGGTTGGGTAGTAAAAATTTCCACTAATGGCTCAATAAAGAGGAAAAATCTAGTGTTTTTTATTAGTGCATCTCAGGTTATCATGAAGAAAATAACCGAATCAGAAGATTTAAGAAATGATCTTGCAATAAAAGAGGAGGAAACAGTGAAGCGTTGTGAAGCACGTACCGGTTTAACTATTCAGTTCCTGGAACACAGATCAGTTTATATGAAGGCTTCTTTTCCCTACCGCAGGGTACAACCTAGCAGGGGTGTGATGCTGACCCCCTGGGCATCGTAACGTTCGGGATGCGGCACCGCGTCACTTCACACGGCGAGGGCAGATCTGGAGGGATCAGCTCAGTCTCTCCAGCCTGGACCATTGCCCCCGTCTCTGTACCTTGGCCTTGGAAGGGGCTCTCCCAGGGCCCCGCTGGGCACTTTTCCATGTGCCTCGCCTGGGGAGATGCCTGCTGGAGAGCCCGCCCGGCTGCCCCTCTTCCGCCAGCCTGCCCACGCTTTGATGTGTGCACATACCATGGAAGCAGCTTCCTCACCCCTTTGGAGAAATTCCGTGTGCTGGCACATACCATGGAAGCAGCTTCCTCACCCCTTTGGAGAAATTCCGTGTGCTGAGGAGCTGCCGTTCTTTTTTTTTTTTAGCTTATCGATGGGGAGCAAAAGTGAAAAGAGAAAACACAAAGAGAAAACCCAGGGACTTATCCCACCAAAGGGCAGCACGCAGAATTCCTCTTTCCCCAAGGTCCCTGACAAAAGCAATAAAATAACAGAGCCTGTTCTTTACCGGATCTTAGAGTGCCCTCATCGCTGTCCTGTTGACTCTGCGCCCGGGCAGATAATCAGTGTGTTGGAAAACGAATCCAGGCAGCGTCCCGGTTCAGCCGTGGCTTGCTTTTTGGGGATGTGCTTGGGCTGATTACTGAATCTGCAGGCGCCACTGGGTTCCTCTCTTCTTGTGGACGGCAGGAGTTTGTAGCACACGAATATTGCTGCATATTTGCAGTCTCTGTGGCTTGGCAGTTTTGCTTTAAAAGTTGTGGAATGGCATTGGGCAACTTGAGCTTTTCGGTAGAAAATCGGATTAATGAAGGAGGCAGTTCTGCCTGTAGCTGCAATGTTATTTCAGTTATCCTCTGAGAAGGCTTATTTAATTTTGAAGCATCACGTATCTCTCACTCTGTATTACTGCAGTACGAAGATGTTCAAAGGCAGCATCAGGCCTGGCCTCCGTGTATATAGCAAGCATGCTTATGGACGTTTCCCCTTGCAAAAAACAGCTTTTCACCATTTTCCTTAAACTGGAATTGACGCAGAGGCTAAATAAAACAGTGGTGCTTGCGTGTTGTTTGCCATCGTGCCCACCAGCATCATCACTTGGGCCTTACAGTGTTAGCTACCTCTGCTAGATCTCTTCGGCCCTAGAACATGAGCAATTTTAAATGCATTATTATAGACTTCTATCTTGTGTGGCTATATTAGAAATAAATAGCCCTGACCCGTGACTTGATACTGCGTTTACGAGGTCGTTTGCCAGAGCGGAAATGCGTTCCTGTCCAAGGCACAACCCACTGCATTAATGACGCGTTTAACGTCCACAAATGTCATCGAGTTTGTTTTGTCGTACTTAACTTCATCGTTTCACTAGCGCTTCAACAAACAAACAGATCTACAGGAGACCTCCAGGCTTTAATTAGGATTTCCTAGTGCTGCTGCTCGTAGGCTGCGGCCCTGGAGGGGATGGTGCTGCCAGAGCAGAACTGCAGCACCAGGAGTGAACAAGAGGTTTGCAGGAGGAGTCTGAGGAGTGAGGATTTCACTCCCTGTATGCAAAGGAACAACGACAACGGCAACAATGAACTGCTTCCCATCGTGGTGGGTGGAGGACAGGGCGAAGAAGCTTAAACCTGCTCTTCAATATTGTTTACTTCTTCCCTGCATCATAGAAGCTGCGGTCTGACAGGCCTGATAGGGAACTCCGTCAAGAAAAAGATCAGGTGATTCAAGGAGCTGCTGTGAACTTCACTGGGGACGGAGGGAGGGTGCAGCACAGCAGGGCATGCACCCGTTTTGAGGCTAGTTTTCCCTTGCGCTCGAGCCCACCTACCTCCAAGAGCTGGCTGAAGGGAGGAAGATGTGTGCGTGGTTTCCAAAAGTGCTCAGAGATTTGGACTGGTGTTTGTGGGAGGATTATGTCCCTTTGAAAGTGTCTGGTTTTGCGCATTTAACAGGTTCAGAAATGATTGCTGTGGAAGATTGTGCGTGGAGTAACCGAAAGTCATCCCATTTATTTTCATTCTCAGGTCTCAGCCCTTCCCTTGGCTCTGTCTTGCTCACAAGTTACTGCTTTCTGGGATTACAGCTGTGTGGTTTCTAGCAGCACACACACAGTATTGCTTCCCATCTCTCAGCTAAGGTCACCGACTGACAGCTATGACAGAAGCAAATAGCAGTGAGTTGATAGATACTTTATCCATCCTGTGGGTTTGGATTGCTTTAAAGGACTTTCTTTTCCTTTTTTTTTTTTTTTTGTTCCTAGTTCAGCACATTTTTATTTCCTAATCATTAGGATCACAACTTCCACTTGGCCTTGTGTGTAGTCATGGGTCACTGTACCAATATTATCACAGCTGGGGATATGATTTCATGGTACGTCCCTTGCAATAGCCTGTGCTGTCTCTTTTTTCTATGCCTCTGCATCCTACTCCTTTAGCTCCCTTAAAAAGGAAAGTGGTTTTCACGTTCCTTTCCTTTGTAGCATTGCAGGATGGACCAGAAGGATGCAAAATGGCTTCTAGGACTCTTGCTATTGTAATTCCTTCCTCAATAGGTGTGTTTTGTCAATGGCAGTAGATCCCAGCTGTGCCCTGGCTGGAATACCAGCAGTGACGCACATTAAGACAACGCGCTACCTGGGGGAACTTGGGGGCATTTGCTTCTGTAGTCTCCTGGGTTCTAGTTTTTGTCCCTTTTTTACAGCGTCATCTTTTTCCCGTTAATGGGAAAGCTTGCTAAGTGCCTGGTAGCCTAATATATAACCAGATTTTTTCCATTTATTTGCAGATGTCCTTGGTTAATGAGGGAAGTGCAGTTGTGTCAGTGATACTTTATACTGAAATTAAACTCTAGAGGCATGAATTAGTGGCTGTTAGGCTGAACTAGATCAAAGAAATAGACCTCCTTTGTGCAAAGTTGACAAAATACATCCCAAATTATGAAAAGACACATAATAGAAGAGAATCAGAAGACCCTAGTAGTAATATTGAGAAATTACACGGTACTTTTTAGCCACAGCTGATGAAAGGCCCTACCTGGAATTAGAGATTTGTATCTCTGTGTTGCAGGAGGAAGAATTAAGGCAGAAAGTGTTTAACTGTCAAGATGACAGAATAAATCAGTGACAAGAATTGAATGTGGGTGTCATCCAACAGCGAGATCTGCCTCTTTGTTATTAGGGTTTCTGACAGGGAAAAGCTGCCATAGGATGCAATTTCGCTCTTGTAATTTTACAATGCTTGGAGGTAATCATGGCTTTCCCGCCTCGTAACGAGAGAAAGTAGAAAGGGACTGAATTTGTGTTTTCAGCAGTTATGAGAATATATTTCAGCAGTTATGAGAAGGTTCTTGTTATTAAATCTTATTACGTATTCACAGGGATGTAAGTTTTGTGATGTGAATGTCCATTAGGGTTCCTTGGACCTGACCGAAGGCTGCTTTCAGGAGGGGTGCAGGCTCTTCTGGAGGAGATGTTCAGCAGTGCCAGGAGGAGCACATGCAACAGAGTCATCCTCCTCCTCCTCATCCTCCTCCTCATCGTCATCAGGATGAATCCGTAGGTCTTGGCTTTGTGACAGGGATGGGGTGGATGGTGCCTCGGGACCGTGCAGCTCGTGGTGTGCCCTGCTGCAGGCAGAAGTCCCATGCAGGAACCCTCGCTAGACCTTCCTGGAAGTGTGGCCAGTCTGCCGTTCCAGGGTCCTCCTTCAACTCGGAAAATATAAGCTGCTGCTGGCAGGTTCAGCGGGTAACGAGGATGGTAGATCATCAACTGAGCCATTCAAAGCTGAAATAAAACTTCAAACCAGAAACTACAGCACAAAATAGTTAATTATTTGTAAAGTACTTGAGTCCCCCGTAAAGCTGTGTAGAAGATCCCCGTTTTTCTTCCTTTGCTAGCAAAGATAAGCATTTACGTGTAGTTGCTTTGGCATTTTTGCCGCGCAGTTTGGGGCCATCTTATTAAATAAGATTGCAGCCCATTATCTGCCTTATTGAGCTTTTGTTTTCATTTGAGTGATCCTGTAGCGCTCCACGGATGATTTTAGTGGGATGGGGGAACTCGTGAGAGCCCTTTGTGTGTCCACCCTTTGGGAGCGCAGGCGTGATGGGAATGGGATTGCGTCGGAGAACGGGCGCCGCGTTGGGATGTGGGGAAGCGGGTGTGCTCGTTTTCATTGTAATTTATAATTGCTTCCTTCGTGGCTGCTTGATGCAAATTGGAATCGGCCTTTATTCTGACACAGAAGACTCAGCATCACATCGACGACTTTATTTTATCGCGCGAAACAGATGGTGGAGATCGCAGAGATTTCCAAGAAAAGACACTGTAATTTCGGGGCTAAATTACCCTTGCTGAAGCACCTTGCCTCCAGGAGCTGCTAGGGAAATACACCTTTCTGCTCTGTTTCTTTTGCCTCATTTTTTTCCCACAGATGAGCAGAGATTGAAGTTTTGCTCTGTTTCTAGAGTGTCAAGTTCAGGCTGTGGGGAAGTCAGTGGGAGTTTCACAGACCGGTTTGAGGGTGCACGCATCCACTCAGGGATTTGTGTGGTTCTTGGGAAGAAATAACGTGATCCCGTGTAAAATTCCTGAGCCGTTGCTGTCCTTTTCAAAGTGGGAGCTGTTGCCTGCTGCGTGTGCTGCCAAGGGGGCTGTCTGGGGCAGAATCGAGCAAAAACTGTGAACCAGGAACCAAACATGCGGGTTTGCGCTCCGAGCCCTCAGTGCTGCAGGAGAAGCAGAGTAATCGAGAGTGAGGCTGGTTTAAGAACCTGTGGGGCTCCTCTCTCGTGTCACTGCTTGTGCGTTGAGATGCACAGTGCCTGATTCCGGCTCCTCTGTGCTGCTACCTCGTGGCACGTGGTCACACTGGAACAGGGATTTAGGCGGCGTGTCCGGCTCTGCTCGGGAGGGAACGCATCAGTTTTAGGCACCTTTTTCGCTCCACCAAACTGTAACTGGCGGTGGTTTCAGGAGTCCACGGGGATGTGTCCACGTTGGTGTCAGTGCGGTACCGCTGCCTTTATTTCCATGCTGTAGAGAGGGTGGCCAAGACCTTCCAAAGCGAGCTTGAATTTATGCAGCCCAACTTCAGGCAGTTAATCCAGGCGGTTTAATTAGAAGCCTCATGCTTACCTTATTAAGTCCCCTGCCTGGTGATTAGAGAGCGAGTCCAAGAAATATCCAAGTGGCCTGTGGAACCTGAACCCCTTTCCATTTTGCTGAGGTGGAATGGCAGCGGCTGGGAGACGTGGAGCAAGGAGACCTCTTCTTTGGGCCTGGGATGAAGCTCCTGCTTATGGAGGTAGATACCTGTTATGTCACTTCCATTTTCCACCCCGCTTGGGCACTCAGTGGCTCATAGGCAGCTTGTTTTTCTGTCCTTACTAACCTGGACAAATGCTTTCATTTAGTTGCTGTGGTATTTCTGCAGCAAAGCAATGAGGAGTGGCTGGCAGAACCAGCACTTCTGAAAATCGGGCCACCAACCTGAGTTTTAAATGGTTTTAGACCATGCGTCTGGTTTGGGGACTCTCTGATAAAATTACTATTGTCGTGTGTAAAGAGGGTCAGATTGTTTGCAGGTGTGTCTGTGATCCCATTAAGGTCAGCAGCAGTGGCAGGATTGCATTCGATGAAGTGTGAAGTTGTCCTCCAAGGTTTGTGTCCCCCCTCTTCATGACCTCAGGGGATGGAGGTAAAGAAGTGACTTTACGTGTCTGACACCCGAGGATTTGCTTTGGTCTTTGATCACCTCAATGGGTTATAGAGTTGCCAGTGGCAACTACCTAGCTGTGGCCTCACAGTTGGGCTGTGTGCTTTGGGCCTAAAATGGCTTGTTTGAGAAAAACCCAAGCCCCAAAAGTCAGCCACGCACCCCAGTGTTTCCAAGGCATCCCTGCATGATGCAGTGAGCAAGCTCAAAGGCGGGCGTTTTTATGTGCTGATTTCAACAACAAGTGCCATCTGCTTAGTGTGTTCCTAAAACCAAATATTAATTTCCTGGTAAATCAGTTCTAAACCTGCGAGTATTATTATTGCAGTATTTTTTTTGCGCAAGATAAATGTCTCAGTAACTCAGAAGGTTAAAGTTTAGAATAAGATCTGGCGTTTACTTTTCTTTGCAATTTGGCTAAAATTAAATTGCCTGAGCATGAATCCAAGTCATATTTTACCTTTCATTAAAACAGAAAGGACCTGGAAGCAATCTGCGGGCCACCGGGATGTCAGAGAGTTATTTTCCAGTTATAAAAATAAACGAATCTTATATTTATTCGCCAGCTGTCAGGCCTCGCTTCCTACCAAGGAACTGAGTTTCCAGGCGGGTTCCTTGCAGTGGTCGAGGGCTATTGTAGGCAGCCAGAATGCCAGGATTGCTCCCGATACGTTAGGACACGGAGCAGCTTTAGAAGCAGTTAGAAGCAAGCTTGGTTTTGTACTGCAGACTTAAGTACAAATGGAGGAGGATTGTTCGGGAGAGAAAACAGTTGTATGGGTTGTTTAAACCAGCGCCTCGGGTTGAACTCTGTTACGGAACGGGATTTCTTCTGAGCGCCGTCGTTGAGGAGCTCATACACATGGAGCTTCACATGGTTGTGGTCCCCACACGTTTCAGGCAATGTAATTGGGTATAAGTTTTGGGAAAAATGCCAAGTTGCTTGGAAATAAAATGAAGAGATTTCTGTCATGTGGAGCTACAAAGGAATGCACAATGGAAGAGGACGAAGGTTTGATTAATTCTCATTAGTGATGTATTCCCATGTCACTTCAAAGTCAAGGAAGCTTTCCTCAAATTCAGATTTGTGTTGTAGTTTTGGTCATTGCCTCTTGTCCTAGAGGTTGGACAGTACCCACAGAGGTAGGAACCATTTGTTTTGTGGTAGCTTGGGCTCAAATCTTCCCTTCATATTTTCCTTTATATTTGATCTAAATATGCCACCATGCTAATTGAAGTCAAATACATTTGCAAAGTAACTACTTAGTGTATTTTGGATTTTTTTATTATTATTTTTAATCGTAAAGTTGGTAAATGAAGTCTCTTTCCGCAAGTTTGTCATATTCCCAAATCACAATTGAGGAATGAAGTGATAGAATAGTTAAATCTTTAGAATGGTATTGAGCTCTCAGCTTGAAAATTAATTATTTTTGAGTATGTCTTTCATCTTAGTTCTTTGATTTGAACAAAAGCAGCGTAAAATTTCCATGACATATGCAGGAAACTACTGACAAACTTCAGTACTCTGCGAAACCCACAATATCCGCCAGGTTTACAAAGAGACCAAATTGTGAGCCAGATTTATGAAAGAACCTACATAACTTCAGTCCAACAAAGCTGGAAGCCCACGTCAGATTTTTCCTAAACTTGTTTGTATCCTTTTTTTTTTTTTTCCCCAAAACCTCGCAATATATGGCTATAAATGCCACAGCTTGGACTATCCTACAGCTAAAAATATGTGTGAGGAAGGACTTGATGGCTAGCAGATAATACAGCCCCATAGAACTGATGTGTGCTGCTGTTACTTGGTGTGTGTGAGTTGTCCTGCGCCCTTAGAGGACTGCTGTGAATAGGCAGGCACAAAGGATGCCTGGCCTTGGTAAAGCCCTAGGAAGATGAATTGTTCTTGTGCATTACCACTGCATCTCTCTTCTTCAGCCCCTCGGCTGGCATGGAAATTCTGACTCTATTAATTCTGACTCAACTTCAAGTTTATTTCCTTAACCGCGATGTAAACCGTAGTGGGTCATATTTTGTTTGGCAAATAAAACTTTATCAGGAAAACAGGAAAACCAAAAAATTATAGTTACATGAACTACTTACGTATCCTCACCTATTCATTCTCACGTTAATAGCCCACGGGATGAGGATGATGTTCCCAAATCCAAGACATCCAGAGACTTGACTTTGTGTTTGTTTGGTTGGTTGGTTTTCGTGGAAAAATCCTATGAAGTGGAACATATAGAAAGAAAAGACTAGCTAATAAGTTTAAAGCAAAAACTTCCATTTTAGAGGTTGTTTGGCTGCACACTGGGTTTTGATCCCACAATAGCAGATTTATGCTAAGGTTATCTATAGATAGGGCGTATTTTGTGCTGAATATAATTTTATGTACAGTGTCAAAAAGTGCTTCCCCACAGGTAATGGCAAGGAGACCATGCAGCCAGTCATTTTGGAAGGTGGCAGAACCCTGTGACAAACCTAGAATATTTATCCCCAGCTCTGTAGAAAAGTCTGATTTCGTGGTTCACGCTGAACTCTGAGTAAAATAATTTCCATGGAAAATATTATTACTCTCTCAACTCCAACGTCTTTGGTACGTGTGTTGACCAACCTGGTTGGGAAGGGAGTGAATGTGTTGGAGTCTCCTGCTGCTGGGGAAGATGAATAACACGGGGGATGATACCTTCCCGACCTGTCTTCTGTTATTTTCCATTGCTGAGGAAATTGCCGGAAAGACTTCCATGCTTTTGGAAGTGGTGATTCACTTGTGCATTCGCTTTGAGGAAAGAAGCCATCCAGTGGGTTTGGACAGGAAGACAATGAGAAATTATTGAGACACTGCAGGTAATTTAATTAAAAATAGGATTTTTATGGGCAGTGTTAATGGGTGCTACCTCAGCTAACCTGGCTATAAAGGTTTTGCAAGCTGCAATGACATCTGGCGTAGAATCACATGTAGGAATTATGCAGAGGCAATAAAAGGCACCTTATTAGCATTGCAAATGGTGTTTCAACATTTACGAGATGTTTGCAAATTTGCATGCAGATACATAATTACATAATTTGCAGCTGTTGTGTTTGTTCCATAAGACCTTGCCACTTTATTAGTGAAATATGTAAATGAGGAATTAATTCCTTTTATCATCTACTTTCTCAGTAGTCCATAAATATGTGGCAAATCATGGGATCTTGCTGCAGCTCTTTTGTCTGGACTTTATCATCTTGTCCCACAATGGTGTGGAAAAAAAGCCATGGCCCTGACTTACGTGGCTCTAAAGGTCATTTAAGAGGTTTGTAAAGGCACCTAATTGATTAGCTTTTTTTTTCTTTATTCATTGTTGAATCCTTAGTTTGCAGGGTCACACTCTGTTGTGACCCAATCTCGCTTAATTTATTCCAGTTTTAAAGAGGTCTGAGTTAATGTGTGGTTTCATTAGAACCTTTCTGACCAGGGTAAGTTATCTTGTGTCACAAATAAGCAGAGAAGGCTGGTGACCAAACGAGGATGCTGCCTAGGTGGCTTATTAAATTCCAGGTGATGGCGAGCAATTCTGATACTGAAAAGGCAAAGCTGGCCTGAGTGCTGTAATGCAGCCTAAAGTGTGTGTGTTTGTTGACTATGTAATGCTTCCTCATTATTTTTTTCTTGTAATCTGAACAACGTGCTAAGTGGCAATCTGTTTGTATAATAAGTGTAATTAACAATGCGTATATCCTTATGGGTGTTGCCCTTGTTTTGCCTGAAGATGATAATGGGAATTGCAGATGAAATCCTTGTGCAGAGGATGGCTGATCTGCCCTACGGAAGCTGCCAAGGATGGTTTTTTGTGGCGGGAAGGAAGTGGCAGGGACTAAAAGACGTCCTTCCCCAAGGTGGAGCCGTGCTGCTGTTTAATTTTCCCGTGGTCATTGCTTTGCTATTGATAGTAGAGGAAATAGTCTGTACAAAGCGACCTCTTACAGAACCATTGGGAAGAAATTGCAGTTACCTGTGTTTGTACTGTGCTGGCACAGCCCTGCTCCTGTCTGTCCTCTCTAGGTACCCTCGTTATAGGAAGCACTGAGCTCACATTATGCAAGCCGGATTTCCTTCCTATAGTCAGTGGTACATGGTGGAGAAACTCCACTATCAGCTGAATTCATCAGCCTCGCTGGTATTTCAAATTTAATAGTTTTCAAATATATTTCTAACTCGCGACTAAGAAAATGAAAATAAAATTCACAAATGCCTTGCCAGAGGTGGTGTTCGATGCAAACCAGTCTGCACCTCAGGAAAGGATTCAATTTTTTTTTTGCCAATAACTGCACATAATTAGTGTGACTGCAACAAGCATGTAATTTTTATTATCTGTGAAGAGTTTGGCGGGAGAAATACATCGTTAGCTTCGCATCTAATAGTAATGCAGCTCCACAGTTTGCTTTCTGAGATGCTGTGTGCGTTGGATAAAGTCCCTGACTTCCTCTCTCCTTAGCACCAGCCCCGGCGGGAAGGGATGCGTGTTCCCAGGAGCCGGGGGATGTCAGGCAGCACAAAGGTGCGGTCCAGCCCATGGTCCGCCACCTTGGAGATGGGAATCTCTTGGTCAGGTGAGGAAACTGCAGCTCCCGGAGGCCAGTGCTGGGAAACAGTCTTCCTTGCTGCGGGGAGCGTGGATTTCTCACGCAGACCGTGTCTCAATTCCATAGCATCCAAGATGCTTTTCTTGGAGGTGCATCTGTTTTATTCCATTGAGTTGCTATGACTGTTTTTAGAACGTAAAGGATACCCTGTGAATGCAGTTAAACAGTAAGAATTTCCCCTGCCTATCTTTCTAGATGCTAAAGTAATATTTCAGTGTTTATCAGAATACCAGAAAAAAATCCATTGATGAGTTTATCTACTCTGGCTGGATGAATTGGCTGCTTCCTCACAGGATCTTTAATGGGAATGGCTTTTCACGCTCTGGGTGTGTGAATGGTCCAATTCTTTCAGCATTTCAGATAGGGAACGTTGCTCTTGCTCTGCGTATGATACGTTTGATAATGATTAATAATGTATGATGGATGCTTCCATTCAGCTTTTATTTCGGGCACTTCTGAAATTTGATCATGTGGCAAACAGGGCATATATAATAATATTCTAAATTAAATAACTCCTTTAGCCTCTTAGATGGATAGCTCTGAAATAAAAGCATAAAGCAAAGTTGGGATAAAAGAATTATTTTATCAGAACGATATCCTTTGTGAGCATGGGGAAATGTTAACTGATTGCCCAGAAGTCTCTCTGGCTTTCTGCTGTAGGTATACATTTTTTGCTCCTTTATGAGGCCTTTCGTTCCTTATTTACAGTTGTTCTTCATTGTGGTAATGCTTGGTAATAATAACAATATGCAGTAATGTGCCGCTTTTGAAATGGCAGTTGTGATATCTTCAGGGACCCGAGTGTGACAGACAGTGTCTTAGCCTGGGAATTCAAAAAAATTAGGGCGATTCTAATCATGAGTCAAGCCTACGTCAAGCCAATGGCATAAGTCTTATTTATGTTTGCTCTTTCGGACTTTGCCTTTCTTTTTCACTGGCTACAAATGTTTTCCCATTTTTTCTCAGGAACCTGCATTGTACTTTCTAGATTAAGATATAAAGTGTTTTGAAGTCATATTTTTAAAACTAAGAGACAAAAGTCTTGGAGAGCTCAATCATTCTGGCTTGAGTAAAACGTTTTTCTGTTCTATGTGCCAAATGGATACTGTAACACATGAAGATTGGAAAATTGCACATCTTTTCCCTAAACAAAACCACTAAAGATTGAGGTTTTACTGGGGGAAGTTCTCCAAACATTATAATCACTAAAAGCGTATATAAGCCAAATTTTTGCCACAATCAGCTGTCGTCTATAGATACTTAGATGCTAGATAACTTTCAAGGACTCAGAAGATACGCTTTCATCTGAACTGTTTATGACATTATGAGAGAGGGGAGCAGTTATTTTGGGGTCTTGGGCCTTGTACAGCCTTTGAAACAACCTGCTCTTCCAAAAAATGCCAATTACGGGTAAAAGCTCTCAGTCAAACCCGAAATGGCAGGAACTGGGTTTGGAAAGGTGAATATCAGTGAACTGCCACATTACAGCCCTTTGCTCTGGGGCTCGGCGTGCCGGCGGTTAGCCGTAAGTGATCCAATCGGGACTGATTCCGTATTACCACTCTTGATGTTTAAGGTGTCACTCGGCCTTCGGTTGTGCTGTTCATGTCTAATTTGTCTCTGTCTATGGCTTTGGGCGATAGCTGTGCCAGCCTTCCGTTCATCAGCATTGAGGCTGAGGTGCGGAGGCTCTGCCGTGCCCTGTGTGTCTTGGAGGTGCCTCGGTATCTCAATGAGCTCCAAACTCAAGGGCTGAGCCCTGCCGAGAGCGGGGCTGGAAGGGGCTCGGGTGCCATCATCCTCAAAGCCCTCGGCGGCCCGTGCAAAGGGCCGGAGTGGGGACATCCTCAGCCAACGTTCCCAAGGGTGGCACTTTTCCAGACGGCATTTCAGGAGGCGGGCGGGTGCTGAGGCTTAGAGGGTTTGAGCATGTTGAGGGCTTTTTAGTGGGGTGGGTGTTCTGGGTCCAGTTGAGCACGTGTTATGGGCCTCAAGACTGTTGATCTGGGCTGGATTGAACCTGTGCAGGTTGTTAAGATTGGAACAAATGGTTTTAGAACACCAAGCAAGTAAAAAAACCCCTATTTTAACAGTGTAAGTGCAAGCAGATGATAATTGGTAGAAGAATTTCTTTTAATATTTTGGGCCATCAGCACAAAATGCTCCTGCTTTGGGATGAAATCGTGGCTTCCCAGGTTGTTCTTAAGGCATTTGTTTTGGATCTGATCAACAGTAGGCAATGAATTCTTTGCAGATGCGGAAGGGATGCAGGTACTTTTTTTGGAACTACCAAAGTTGAACATTAAATGCCACGTTTTTGCCAGCACTTAGTAGTTGCGTTCTTGTGTGCAAGTAGTACTTACATTCTTGTGTGAACTTGCTGAGAAAACAAATAGTTTATAAAGTTTGGAGCGTCCAGCTACAATTTTTTCCTTAAAAAGAGGGAGATATTCATACATAATGCATCCATGTGAAAAGAGGTGCTGTACATTGTAAGCTGTCTGCATTAAACTTCATCACGGGTAGTCCCTATCAGGCTGCTGGAGTGTGAAGTGATGGAAAAATGGATTTTGTTTGAACCGATTTTAGTTCACTTGTGAAATTGCCTCTCGAGGTAAGCGAGAGCCTCAGAACTTATGTTGCAGAGCCAGTGGGAATCTGTTAGGAATTAACCCTAGATAAGGTGTACGAGCTGTGTGATGAAATGCTTTCAGTGCCACACAACATTTGTTTTTAATAGAAAAGGAGCTGGACATGAGGGTTGCCTCCCTTAAGTAGTTCTCTGGCAAGTGATTTCTTGCCAGTAAAAATGTTTTCTAAATTTTTATTGAATTGGTTTCCTGTTCCTGCGAACTAGTTATTCTGAGGCACAAAAGATCACTTCTGACACTTCCATTTTTAACATTTACCTTAATGTCAGTTTTGTAAAAAGAAAAGTGGCAACTCATCTCTCTAAAAGCTCTAAAAGCCTCGGATCGTGGCTCTGGAAGTGGGCACTGGTGGATACCCAGAGGGAAAATCTGAGGAGCAAGGCAAGCGTGGATTGGTTCTTCCTCGGAAGTACCAATTTCTGGCAAACCAAAGTTCAGAGATTTCTGCCACATCATTCTCCTTGATAGCCCCTGCTAGACATACTGCCCAGGGACTTGTCAAATCTTGTTTAGGACGTAAATATATATATAGAGAGATAGATATGGATATATAGTCCTCTTCCACAAAGTGCCGTGGCAGTGAGGTCCATCGTGGAGATGGGTGCTGGGAGATGGGTTTCGAGAGCTCTGCATCTTGCCTTATGCTGAACAGGGGGAGGTTGTTCCCTGTTCACTCTCTCTGCAGTGTTCGTGGGCTTTTAGACCTCCTTCTTGTTCATTCTTCATTCGTTTTCTCTCTAATAAATGTAAGAATATTAGTGACGTCGCGCTGCAGCCCCACGCAGCCGCCGTGGTGGGCCGTGGTGCTCGAGCGGGGCTTGGGGTCCTGCCACAGCACAGCAGTGCAATTTCGGTGGTTTTGCCCAGTTTTTCTCGCTTTGAACGACATCTCTTAAACATCCCGCGCTGGCCTGTCCTCATAGCCGGATGACACTGCTGTCTCGGAGAACTGCTGTGATTAATTAATGTGCTCGGGTCTTGTTACTTCTTGTATAAATTCCAATGAGTATTTTAATGAATAATAATTCTTATTAGCCCTGAAGGGTATAACCTTGCATGTTTTCCTATTAAACTTCATCCTGTATTTATTTCTCCAGTGCTCAAGATTGTTCAGCTCTTCTTCTGTGGCATTCTGCCTCCTTTCCCTTTTTTTTTTTTTTTTTTTTTTTTTTTNTTTTTTTTTTTTTTTTTTTTTTTTTTTAGCATAAGCCATGTATTTCTAACGTTTTGTCACCAGATTTCATTGGCACATTGCTTTCTTTTCCTCTTTTTGTACTAGTTTGTTAGTGAAAATAAGACCAGTACACTGAGAAATCAGCTAGTAAATTTGTAGCCTTATATATTTTAATTCACCACCTGTAGTTATCTTCATTTTAGTAACTTCTGTGCCCTTTGGTTACTGTATTAATCCCATTTTTCCTGCTTAACTGATGCTGTTGGTGCCCTTTGTGGTACCAAGTCAAATGCTTGCCAAGAGCAGAGGGATCGGATCTGTACCTTCTCTCACAGAGCTGAAGCCTCGGTGAGCATCGCTTTGAGTTGTCGTATTGGGCAATTTATTCTCATTTGACTTTGTGTTTTCTTGGGTATCTGCTTGCCTGAATTACGCCGCGTTGCATGCTCATTTCCCTTGTTATTCTGGAGGAAAGCCCGGGTGTCTCCGAACGTGTCTCTGGAAGGGCCCGCGCTGGCCTGGCCGTGTCAGACATCACTCTGCCCCGTGCTCTTGGCTGGTGCCAGCTGGAATCCAGCGCAGGCGTCGATGCAAGGGCCGAAGTGACACGGTTTCACAACCGAGGTGACACGGCTTGGAGTGCTGAGGCGTAGCAGAAAAATGGACTCCGTTCCCCGGCAGGAGTGCTAAGTAGAAGGCAGTAAAACTATCGATACTGGAGCAGGAGACCGCAGTGATTTACCAGCGGCTCTTTTCTTACCTCTTCTTAGCTGCTTCTGCTTCCATTTCCGGACCCGTCTGCTCGTTCTGGAGGTGAATGGCTCGACGAGAGCAATCCCAGCGGAAACTGGGGCTTGGGTGCCGTATTTCTGTTCTTAATAATCCTAATATTAATCTGCACCAGGATAAGGACCCGTGGCCTGAACAGTGCGAGAGCTGGTATTGAACTGTAGTAACTTGAAGGTCTGACGCTCAGCTTGCTCCCCTATTGCAGCTAACCGTGATGGCAAAATCATTTGGAGTTTTTAGGAAAATACATATAATGCTCCTACTTCTCCATTTTCTAGCCTTTGGTGAGAGTTTTTCATTTCTATCTAGGGTTAGTTCAGCTTCTTCTTGGAAGGTGTCAGAGGCTCGTTAGCTGTTTAAGAAGCAGCACTTAGTGTTATAGTGGATGAGACTATGAGATGACACACTTAGTGGCTAGAGTACCGCGCTGATGGAACTGCATCTGTCGTCATTGAGCTACCACTTTATAGGTGCAGATACAGCCTTCAGGAAGGAGATCAAGAGGGATGTGCAGGAAAGAAGGATTCAGACTGGACGGGTGACAAAAGCCTGCTAGGACAAAATGCTTTAAAGGCTTTAGATGAGCCTGCGGTTGAGCAGGATGAGGGTTTAGACCTGAATCTGCCTTACAAACGATGACAGGTATTTTCAGAGCTGCAAAAGGGACTTGGATGAGCATTTCTCGCTGCCTGGAAGGAGAACGTCCTATTTGAACCTGTGGAACAAGGGAGAACCTCTGTTTTCAGCCGACCTAAACTACATATGGAGCATTCTGCTTGTACATCGTCTCCCTTGGCAAAGCGTCCCCTATTTTTTGTCCCTTTCATTGGCTCCGTGTTGCCCTACAGCTGCCCTCCTCTCCTCATGGTGTCCCTCCTCCGGACTGCCTCCCCCGTGCTCCTCAGCATAAGCCAATTTTCAGTGTTTACTGGGCACGCTCTCCACCATGGGCCTTTCCCTTCATATGCATTGGGTTCTCAGCAGCGTGTCAGCTGATAAATACCGCTTGGGATCAAAGAGCCTGGTTAAAAAACCCTACTAAGTGGCTCAGCGCCCTTGACTGCGGGTTAATGGCACTATCTAATCCTCGTCCGTGAAAGCAGTCCTAAGGATTAGTAAGAGATGCAGTAGCTGGCCAAGAATGAAGGCCACAACAGAAACAGTATATGGAAATGCCCCAAAATAGAAATTATGCTCCAGTCCTGGGAAAAGAAATAACGTTTTTGAGGGTGAACGGAATAAATCTTCTTTATAGTCCTGAGAGAGCTCCTGGGATGATTTACATGCAGAGCCATGACGCGCCTTCCTCGTCTGGTTTCAAAGGGGAGGGAAGGTAAATAATGGCAAGGACAGCCCTTGAGGACCTTGAGGGCTCGTGGTGGGTGTATGGTCTAAGGTAAGGGTGAAGCCACTTGGTGCCTGTCATGATTTCGGGTGCAGTGGCTCAGCTTGGGCTGTGCATTGACAAGGTGTCACTGGAGTCTGTCTCCTCTTTTCTCTTCCTTTACATAGCTAAAAAAGTGCATAGTGTTGGGTCGAATGTGACCTTTTTGTCCCTTTTCTTCCCTTCCTCGTACAGCCACCGTGCTACATTCTTTCCTGCAACTGGAAATGTGAAGTCTTAAGTGTCTCCTTTAGCCTCGGTGGGAGCACAAGTAATTCCCATTAACATTAAAGGGATTTCAACATATGGCTTGAGGTTTCCCCAAAGATACCGCAGAAATTTAATTGAGGTCATCATGAATGTTGATCCTCTCATTGAGCTGAAACCTCAAGCTAAAACAACAGTCTTTGCTTTGAAATGCCTGGTTTCTGCAGATGTCTGTATTTCATCTGCCTTTTAATTGAATTAATTCATTTCCCCCTGCTGAAAAGAAGCATGAAATGGAAGGAACGGGAGCTTTTGATCAGTAGAAATAGCCGTGTGGCCTGCTTGGGATTCAGAAGGAGCTTTGGTGCGAGGGCCGTGGGCGGCCCCGGGTGCGTGCAGGTACCTCTGCCCACTCAGGCTGAACCAGCCTGGCCCAGGTTTAGTCCCCTTGTTAACCTCGGGTTAACCCAGCTGAGCGGGCCGAGAGCAGGTGGTTGCATTGTACCCGTGTGCTTGAGGAGTTCGGTTTGCTTAGCTTATGGGGAAGGTTTAAATCCGACTTAATTGCGGTGTGGTAGTATCTCTGGGCAGGGATAATGTGTGACAAGAAAAGACTCTTTAATATAGCAAACGGAGCAAAAAATACAGGAGGAAGCTGAAACAGAACAGTTCAGATTAGAGGTATGATATCCAAGGAAGGAGGTGAGTAACCACTGGAACAAAACGCCGTGGGAGCTGATAGATTTGCAGTTTTCATGACCAGTTCAAGACTGGAGGTTTTCCTGGGAGACCCGTTTCAGCCCAACAGGAATTCTGCTTTAGTCAGGCACGAGTTATAGACAAGCATCCTCAATAAAAATAAAATAATTGGGTACAACTTAAAGGCCTGGCAGGCACCGACAGTCCCAGCAGATGATCGAGCAGGTTCTTTGTAAACCAGCCCCTGTGTTTGTGTGAAAGTGCCTAGAAAACGGAGCAAAGCGCTGAGGAACTGCAGCGTTTATGCTTTATGAATAAACACCTCTGTTTGTGTTATGATAAGCCTCTGTGAGGCATGTGCGGCTGCTCTGGGCCTAATCTCATTTACGCCCCTTAAATGAACCTGCCGTAGCCTCTGGTGAAACCAGAAGGAGCCCTGGTGTTCCCTGCTGGCTTTGATAGGCATCTCCCGCCCTGTTGATGTCGGTGATATAATGCTGCACATCAGAAAGGCACGGGGGCATTCTGTATTAGTAGTGTTCATCCAACACTTCCAGAAATGTAATTTCAGTGAAAAATTGAGGCTTTGAATGCCTTGAAATAGGCTGAGTAATCAATACTTACACGTGCTGGCTGGAGCTCCGTCTTGTTTTATGAGCGCTTTCTTCTGCCTGCTCGGTATTTCTGAGTTTCCGTAAGGCTCCTGCTCGTCCCGAATGGCGCTCATCAGCGATGCCGCCGCGGGCTGCGTTGGGTTTTCAGCGTTGCAGCACGTGGCAGCTGCAGAGTTGTTCCGTTCCAGCTCCGCAGAGGGCGGATTTCATCCGGTCGCTGCTGCCTCACGGGACACACGTCGGGCTGGCGGTGGTGCCCCATATCTCAAGGCAAAGATGCCTTGACTGCTTCAAGGGCAGCCGGGAGGTAGCTGAAGAGGCTTCCTGTGCCTCTCCTTTGGAACGACTAGTGAAGCCTGTTCACGAGGGCCCGGAGTCCTCAGCGCTCCAAACCAGGCAGCTCTCCATCCCTCGGAGGGACACAGAGCAGCGTGCTCTGTTGAGGAAGCAAGTGCCGGGGTGATGCTGGAGTTTGTTTCTGCACCACGTTTCAGGACTGCAGGCGTTTCTCTCGAGGAGACCGCCGTCTTTGGGCTGCAGCGACCAGCTTATATAAAACGTCTTTTGGAGCTCATGAAGTTTTCTGAATTTCTGGTATTGCTCAGCCCTGGTGAAATTCTAAAAATTCACCAAGGAGCTTCATTCAACATGAAAAATGTATTTCTGCCAAAAAAATCCCAAAACAAAACACTGTTTGAAAATTTCAGGCTATTCCAGCTTAATATCCCAATGATATTTAATTGGCTGCCATGAATGAGATGGTTAAAAATGCCTAGTCTTGCTTGCTCACACACTGCAATCTCATGGCGGGGCTTAAGGAGTAGATATGAAAACACATTGTGCTGGTTGTATGAGTGAGTCTGGACGGGCTGCCAAAATTTTTTGGCAGAAAAAGCCTTACTCTTTGATATAGGTCAGAAGTCAGTTCTACTGAACACTGTAACACGTTGCAAAAAGCTGCTGCCCTTAAAACCTCCCTCGAATGCTCCTGTTGCCTCAGACATTTTAATGGTCTGAACAGGTGAGTAATGGCGTAATAATTAATTGCCTCCTATGTAAGGTGCTCAGCCACGGATTTCAAAGTCGTGCTTATGTCAGAGCCCAAGTGCGTTAAACCCCAGTGGGGATTGCTTCAGGAATAAAGCAGCCTTAAACTGCCGGAGCTTCAACGGAGAGGGATTGGGCTGTGGAGGTCCAAGGCTGCTCTGTTTCCCTGGGGGAGGATGCAGCGTGCCGTGGCCCGTGCTCTGTAGCCGCATGCCTACGGTTAGCGCATCTAACCGTAGATGGGGGGCCGTGGGGAGACAAACCTTAGACCAGGGTCGCAAGTAGGGAGCCTGAGTCGTTCTCCTCCCTGAACAATTACGGAAGAAGTTGTAGGGTGTAGGCGCTTCACGTTCATTTTCATTGCATTTTCCTTCCCAAGTGCTCCTAAGGATTTTCTGTTAGTTCAGGGACATAGATTTCAGTGGTGCAACAGCAATAAACTCACTGGGATTGCACATAGTAGATTAATTTAAGCTGTTAATTAGGCTTCTGTAGCATAAGAAGAGTTGTGCTATTAAGAAGGTAATATTAAAATGTCAGATTAATGAGCGGATGAAACGGGAGGATATGAAATTAAATGCTTCTGGGCAAATCCACAGGTGTGTCATTGCTCCCTTCAGTAGGTGCTAAGTTGTGTGGAGCTAAGGTCTTGAATAAATGGTGTAAAATGTCCTAATTAAAATAAGTAAGTAAAGACATATCCAAGCTGACCTTTGGCGTTCCTGCAAGATACTGCACTGAAATTGCTTCCTGCTACTGCATTTCTGATGCTTCGGTGTCTTGACGTGGTGTGTAGTGCCCTGTGTCTTCTACCTGCTGTGAAGGAACACAATTCTCATACTTGCGGGGAGGTTTTTACACTTACAGTTGCAAGGCTGACTTCATGGAAGTGCAGCCCACTGCCATGTTCCTTCCCTTCCCTCAGTTTCCATGGCTTGATTTTGGAGGCTAAACATCTGTAGATCCCTTAGACCTCAACCGTGGGCGTTCAGCTTTGAATGTCCCGACCCCAGAGCCCTCTTCAAGAAACAGCTCCCCCAGATTTACTCGAGGACAATTGCAACAGGAGTTTTCCCAGCTGGGAATGTATTAAAAATGGAGCCTCCTATATATGCGTGTGTATGTGTAGTGCTGAAGAACTGTGAAAAATCATGGCACGGGAATCTGGAAGTGTTTCTAAGAGACTGCTGCAGGGGTTTCAGACGTGATGGAGTGCTAAACCTCCCTCGCACTGCCTTGTGTGTAACCTGTCGTGCTGAAGTGAAGAGGGTGAAGGAACAGAAAACCGTATTCGTTTGTGTAAGAGTAAATGAAAATCTGTGACCCCAGGGCTTTTCAGGTGACAGTCCGGGCTGTTTAAAACCACGGAAAACGTGTTTGGAGGTTGGCGTGATCGAGTGGCGCGCGCCTCGCCTGCCCCGCTCTGCGCCTCGTTCCTTTCTTTCCCCATGCGCTAATACGGGTAGGGGTGTTGTGGGGCTCAGCTTTCCCGAAACGCACACCAGCGCCTGGGCAAGGGGGCAGAGCAGGCGGGAGACTGTGGAAAACCTCTTTTTGCTCTGAAAATGCAATAAGCTGCGCTACCAAGCTTCGTTTCCAAGCACAAACTTCAGACTGAAACGAAACAAAACAAAACAGAACTTTTTTGTTTTGCTTTATTTATAGGCCAGGTCGTCGTTATTCTGTAATTCTTGATTTGCATGCATTCCACAACTAGGGAAATAACACCAGAAAGGAGAGTCTTGTGGCGATGATGCTTGGCCGCTGGTCGGAATTAGCAAAAACCCAATATAAAGAAATAGTCCTGGTATTGTGAGTTCAGAACTATTGAGTTTCTGCTCCACATTTCTGGCAAAATACAAAGAGATCTAGTTGTGATAGGTGCTTACTGACACTTTAGTCCAGCCTGGTCAGGCTGTCACCCTTTAAAATGACATCTGAGGAACCGTTGCGTTCTATGGGCTATAGATATGTCTGATCCTGATAGTAGGGTGAGTATAAATCAGGAAAATAACAATGAGGAGGCTCTGGATTTACAAAGCAAGGTCTGAGGAAAGGTGAATTTCTTAGGAACCTCCTCACGTGGAAATTTTGAAGGTGAATTAGTCCCAGGATCCCACTGGATCTCATCTCTCTAGCAAGAGGGGATATTAAAGTCTGAAGGAGGAGTGTGAGTTTTCCTGGCAAAGACAGCAAAGCAGTTTTTAAAATCCTTGAGCACACAGCAGTGTGTGTTGACCTGCCAGGGACCAGGGAGCCTTCGGGAGAAACCCGAACGTTCAAGGGAATCAGTAAATTCATAGACTTGTAGGAGGAGAGGACTTATAATCTGGGAATTGAAAGATGGTTTCTGATTCCCATCTCCCTGTGACGCACGTAAGAATTGTTCTGATAGAAACCAGTGAGACTTGGGTGTTTGTGACTGCCAAGAACGGGAAGCACGTAGGTGATGGGCAGACTTCGGGTGATGTCTGTTTGAGGTAAGGTTGTCCCTTGCTGTTCCCATCCTGGCAGGGATGCAGCTGCTCCTGGCTCAGATGTCTCGGCACTTGGTTCCCGTGTGTGCCTTTGACTTGTCCTTCATGTTTCTGCAGGTCTGAAGACCATCTGGCTGAGAGAAAGGCTTGAATAAGAAGCAGTCGGGCGTAGGAGAGGTGCTGCACTGTTACGTCTGTACGGTACTTGGAATGGAAATAGGTAAGCTTAGAAACGGTGAGCCTTTTCTAACAGAGCAATTTCTGATCATCAGCAAATATTTTATTACTAGCAAGTTAGCGTTTGGAGTTGACTGCTCACGTTGGCCAACTATCAGCGAAAATGAGGTTTGTCTGAGATAAAATGTATGTACAGGGGGGCTCAAAATGTTGAGAGCGCTTCTAGTTCACATCAAAACAGGACGAAGACCATAAGACAATTCTGAAAAGGCTTGTGAAATCTCCAGCTCAATTTTATGGCCTCTTTTTTCTTTTTAATATTTTTGTTTGAACAATCAAAATCTTTAGTGCCTAGAGGGACTAAACTAAAATTCGGTACCTTTTCTCAAGTTCATTTGCAAAGAATCACTGTCTTCCTCTTCTGCATCTGCTAAATCAAGTTACTAGGCTTCCTTTCCTTGCTAGTGCTTCAAAGATGGTTTTGATCTCAGGAACCTATTGTGAAATTGAGGAAATCTGACAGTTTAGGTGAGAATTATGTAAGATACTTTGCAGAGACACATTGCATAGAGGAGAAATGCATCATTAAGCAAATAAACATGGCTTCAGAGTTTATATAGAACATCCACTTAGTAACAGAAGCAAAATGGTATGTTTTGCCGTCTTATTTGCACAGCAAAACACTCCTTTGTCATCAGCTCTTCGTATCTCTGAATAGGTCACTTCCACTGTACAGGTAAAACTGTCTGCAGCACCTCTAATTTCTATTCCAAATGAAGTTAAATTGTCCCCTGAAAGGTCGTTGCGCATCACGCTGCCTTGTGCATTTATTTTAAATCTGATCATTTGCAGTTGGGACTGTCAAGATAGTGAATATTGCTGATCTGATCACGTGGCCAGCTTTTGAGTGTTGTTTAGGGAATGTAAGTAGTTGTTTAAGGAAAAGAAGGAAGCAGCACAAATACTCCAGGCAGTAAGTACAGGCAGAGCAGTCTGAGACAAGCACCCTTGCAAGTCTGTGCAAGGGGAGGACGATTTATTGGTAGTATCAGCATTTGTTACCTAGAGTAACAACGTAAAAATAGCAGTAGTAAAGCAATTAACGGTGATCTTCGCAGTAATGGCAGATTGGGATGCTTGATGCCTCTTGCTGAAACCTCTTTCCCTTTCACTGTGAAGCCCTACCACCTCCTGGGGGCTCTCTGGCTGTGTGAGAGCAATGAAAGTGTTAAGGCAGTCTTATGAAGTGCCCATTAGTCAATAGATGCTTAAAACTTGTTAATTTTGCAATGTCTACTATAGTAATTTTTGAAAATTTTCAGTATACACAAACATTCTCATAATCAGAGATGGTGGAAATGTTGTGTTACGTCATTGTCACCTTCATCTGCTTCATCCATTGCTGCAGCTTGCCTACGTGCTGTTTCCTCTCCTAACCCGTACAGCTTATCTGCTCCGCAGTGTTTGTTTGCCTGCCTCTTGCTCTGCTCAGAAGACTCTCCGCGTTTCAAAACCCTTTAGAGATCAGGACCCTGTTGCCTTCATGGCGTGACTGTTTTGGCTGAGGTGCTGTGGAACTTCATAGAAGACGAGCCCGGTGCATGGCAGCAGGTCAGACGAGCCTGGTGCATGGCAGCAGGTCTTTAACGCTGCTGCAGCACAAACAGTGATCCTAGCTCAAAAAAAAGCAATTAAAATCAGTCTGAAACTGAGAGAGCAGTGGTACTCCACTGTTATTTACAACCAGTACTTCCATTGCTTGAACCTTATGAAATAGGATGTTAGTAACCCGTATGTTCTGTATGGAACGTTGCCATATGCATATTATCCACTGTGCTCACCTACCCTATATTTTGTATGTCATAACCAGCCCTACTCCTTTCCTGTGAATCAGCAAAACTGCAAATAGGGTGAAAGCAGAACGTCTGGCTTCCTGATTACCAAACGCTGGGAAGATGGGAGCAGAGCAGCTCTTTAACTGGAGGACGGAGCGTTTGAACCCCGATTGCAACGAGAAAAGAGCCTGGCACAGATTTTACAAATCATAATGTCAGCCTTTGAACAGCACCGGAGTGTAAAGCTTAAAGGAGAAGGAGGTAACTTTAATATGACCAGGTGATCATTACAAAGAAACTTAAAGGACAAAGATTTTATTATTGCTTCCCCCATGTAAAAATGCCTTTCCCCCAAGCGCAGTGTAGGAATGAGCTGTAGTATTGCAAAAGTTTTGCTGCTAGAGGACTACATGGACCCCAGCTCTGTGTTATGTTTTGTTCAGACCCTGCTAACACAAAGCAGAGCAGCCTGGCATTAAGCTGCTGGTTGGGTTCAGCCTGTCCCATGCTCAGGAACAGCTTGTGGCCAGAACTGGAAACGTGAGCTTTTCCTTGGCAAAACTTCCAGAGTGATCCCCAGGGTAGAGTTTATCACTCTTCCTGGTGCTGTTCCCCTGGTCTTCCACATGGAATGAACAAATATGTGATTCACCTCGTAAAGTCAAGCAGTCACTTGAATGCCACTGGGATCCTCCTAAGGATGCCCTTTACCTTCAGTCTCAGGGTAGCACTTGCTCAGGAAACACCTCCCTTGGTCTGGCTGCTCTGCTTGGCCGGCTGCCCCATTCCTCAGTGCGTGCAACTGTCTAAAGGCAGGACTTGCTTGTGAACTGTGTACCTTCAGTACGGGGTGTCCAAGAGGGCTTACAACATGCAGGTTAAAAATATATCCCCCAAATTCTGCAACCTGAGTAAATACAAATGGAAGAAACAGTGGCAAAGGGAGCAGGCGTACAAAGTCTATCGTGCCGTTTGCCTGTCTTACAGATTATTGGTAACCCGAGGATCTCGTTGCTGGTAAGAGCCTGCTTTATTAGCTCATAACAGTGGAATAACAAACAACTCAGACGCTCTCCCGTTGTGGTTAAATTCCTTCTTCCCATCTGTTCAATTGGCCATCGCTTTTTCTATAATTGATCCTCTGCAGTGTTATGGTTCATAGTTATGTAAAGAAAATGAAAGACGTTATCAAAATGGTAAAGCAATGAACATCTCTCTTGGCTAAAGCAGAATTTTAGCATTTCCCCCATGACATGAGGGAAACTTGCCTTATTTCCAACTTCTTTGGCATCATAAAGTCACAATACTATAGCGAGAATTCAGATTTCTCGTCTTTCTTTTTAAGCATTTGAAAATAAAGAAGAGGAACATTTTGTTGTGAGTGTAATCTGTGATACGCCGTGAGTTGAGTGATTCGGGATAAAGCAAAAGCTTAAATGTGACAATTGGACATTATTTAGATTTTTCCTTCTGAAAGCACACCCCACAAAATAGTCTCTGTGAATTACCAGACGGTGTGGAGGCTTAGTTGAGTCTCAGTTCAGTACGTTAAATTTAGAGGGCCGTTTTTCCTTTTTTCGTTCTTTTTCCACTTTGCCCCATGCCCTTTCCCTACTACAGTCATTCTCAGTGGCTTCAGTCTGTGTGAAAACTCACCGGTGCTCTTACTGCTTATTAATATGGGAAAAGAGGGATAGATGTTGCTCTGAGCCACTCCTGCGTGGCCCTCTCCAGAGATGCAGTTCATAAGCCCTGTTTTAATTAAATGTGCATTTTTCTGCATGATAAACCAATCTGGGATCTGCCAGTTGGGAAGGCTGTTCCTTCTCTCTCAATGTCCTCCTTCATGCCCCCAGCTCCCTTTGGAATTTTGCTGTGTACCAGGAAAAGGAGAAGGGTAGTCATGCCCGTGGCAGGGCTGTATGTTGCAGGCGTACGTGTGAATGGGTGGGATATTCGATAAAATGTAAAGCCTTTTGCGGATTGTAAAGCAGATAGTCCGACACACATTCCTGGAGATTCCCTTACGTGCAGAGCCGTTCAGTCCGGACATGGCCTGTCAAGATGCAGCGAATACGAGACAGAGAACAAATTACAGCTTGGGCATGGCAACCCCCAGGCTCGCTCGAGAAGAGATGGGCACCAGCAGAAAAGTACTAAATCTTGGGTCCAAAGAGCCATAAATTGGCAAGAGAAAATAATCCTGGAATTCCAGAGCAGTCTGATGTATTAGTGCTTTCTGATACAGTGTGTTGCTAGGAATATGTGCAATTTGTGTGCATCATGACGTAGGTATGCCGTTCATACTCATGGCTGTTTGCTTTTAGTTTGTGATTTTATTCACTGTATCAAATATCATGTTTTCCTATCAGTAAATTATAGATTGCTGGTAGCCTGTAACTTATGTATACATGTTGCTATTTATTCGTGTCTTCGTGCTTCTAGTATAAGCTAAGGTTTGATATAATCACGACAGAATAATGATTGGTCCGTGTCCTAATTTGTTACGGCTCTTGTCCTTCATCAACAGAATCCGAGCAGGAGGAGGGGAGAGGGAAGCCCACCTTTCCCTTGAAGAGTATGCCATGAGTGAGAGAAGGTCTGTGCCACTGCAATAGTGAGGCTTGAATAGCAGAATATGCAAAGCTTAGCATATATAAAAGTGAAAAGTAGTTCTGGAATGAAAATAGTTTGGCCTTATTATACCAGTGTATAATTTATTATTCTCTTATCTTACGTTGCCTTTATGTAGCTTGCTGAGTTCTTCAACTCGCAAGAATTCTATTCATTGAAGAGTTGTGCATACGAGTGACTTAAAATAGTGCTGTATTCAACATTGCCTGGAGGTACCTGACACTGGTTGGTTGAGTTTAGACAATGATTGCCCTGCTAGCTTGGAAGTGAAGAATATAAAAGCATTTGATTAAAAATAATAAAAAGAAAAGATCCTAGTCGACTCGGAAGAGAATTTCTCTGTTGATTAATGTTTCCTGGCGTGTAAAGAGACGATGAAATAGTATTGACTCACTTATTTTGTGAACTACTGAATTTGCTGAAGTGTCCTCCACAGTAAACAAGAGGAGCACAGTTTAGAAAAAACGAAGAAGACCCAAAGGAAGATAAGCTAATATTCAGCTTGATTTCCCTTTTCATTTCAGGTGAAGTGACCTGCAAGAATTTCGTAAGCTGCGGTGACTTGCTGGGTATGAGACCTTGGGAGGTCCTGCCGTGGCCGTGCAAGGTGTATGGGGGTGGTCTGATGTGTTAGGGACTGCAGAGCCCATTGAGCTCCTGGTCTCTGAGGCAAAAAGGTGTAGAAGAAAAATCAGCAAATAGTACCAAGAAATGTTTTGCAGAAATTTGAAGAAATTCCCTAAGATCGTGGTCACACAAACAGCATCCTACGAGGAAAATTACGCTGCAGGCTCCAAGATGTGCCTGTTTGCATGGAGTGCCCTGCAGTTTCCCAGCACAGATGCTGAGCAGTACTTGCGATGCATTATATGTACTTAGCAGTTTTTCATAGTGCGCTATAACTAGCTGTCCAGGCAAAGGCGAAAAAAAAGCATTTCATACAAATATATTTTAATATTATATGTTGACATGTCCATTCATTAGAAACCTCATTTTTCCCTGAGAAGCTTATATGGCAAAACAAATACGTGCCCTGTTGTACACAATGAAGTGAAGTCGGATGAGTATCAGGTTGTAGTTTGCTAGTGTGTTGGAAATGTTAAATAAACCAGCAGTGCATCAGCAGCGTGTTGGGGCACAGCACTGAACTCCGGCTCGTGAGTCGCACACTTTAATTTCCTGCACGGCAGTACGTTATTTATTTGCAATTTATAATAAGCACATGCTATCAAATTTATATCAGCTGGCCAAGGAAATGTAATTACGTTTGCAAAGTACGCATTGTTATGAGTTTGAGTTTTGGGGCTGTCTCTGTGTACCGGCCTATTTTGGATTAAGGCCCGAGTGAAGAATGGCTGTGGTGACACTACCTGGTGTGAGCTGTACTCCCCTGATGGTAAATTAGCTATTATAATTTATTTATTTATAGCTTGATCATTAAACATAGAGAATGCGCACTGTGTAAAAGTCCTCATGTTGGCTCCCTTAAGAGTATATGCACTGAGGCCCCGGAAATGATGTTATTCACAGCATTTTCTTTCTCTCTTGCTTCCACTGCTAGTGAAATGATTCAAGATTTTCAAGTGGGAGGAGAGATTTTTTTTTTTTCAACAGACCTAACTGCATTTCTTCGTGGTAGGTAATAAAGCATGTTAGTGAGAAGACCTAGAAGGGGCCCAAGATTTAAGCACGTGCATTCAGCTAACGTGTTCTGTGTGGAGCAATGACAGAGCAATGACTGCAGAATCGTCACATTGAACTTTGCAAAGGAAATACTGGAAGTCAACAGCATATTCAGGGTTTTCTGCTGAGAACAGGTAAGTTCTGTCTTTGCTAGTAAACATATTTAAGTTTTATAAGTATTTTAACCCAGCGCGCCCCTGGGTTTCTCCGTCCCGGCTGGCGAGCGGCTCAGCGCCGTCCTTGACCCCTGTCCCTGCCCTCCTGGGGCAGCTGCGTGGGCCGTTAGCCCCGGTCCTCACCGCTCCGCGCCGCGGCCGCCCGCTCGCTCCAGGCACCGCGAGCGAAGCGCTGGCCCTTTCGCTGACCACAGGCCGTTCATCGCGCTGGGCTCCGCAGCCCTCCTGGCCCGGCAGAGGCTGGAAGAACATCTCTCTCCTATATTCATTTCTAATTAATTTCTTTAAACTTTAAAATTTTTAATTTTAATATATTTTTTAAGAGTTTTGCCATTTGTTTGAGTCACTACCTCAGTCTCCTTTCCTCCCTCCAGATTTATTTTGCAGCTTCGTGAACAGGAACGCGTGGGTATCAATGGAATTCCCTCAAAGGCTGTTTGTGTGGATCGAGCTAGAGATGCCCCAAGGTAAATAAGGCAGATTCTCCGCATGGTTAAGCTGCCGATTAAACTGAGTTTTCATGATGCTTTCCCTATTCAGGTCTGAGTTATCATGTAGCTGAGTAGCTGGTTAGCTTTGGGGATATAGGCTGCTTATTTATTTTTTTATTTTGCTCATATATTTTTTAAAATGCTGTCAATATGAGGGAAAGCTCACAGTGTGATGAATGAAACATCCAAAGTAATCAAGTTAAATTGTTTCCAGTGATTAAAAAAAAAGACTGAAATCTGAATAGCAGATAAATATATCCAGGTCCTCCTTGTTTAACTACCCTTGGCTTCGGAGCCGGAATTCGTGTTTGGAGGTATCCAAGTGTGGGGATGCAGGAAATGTAAAGCGTTTAAAGGGGAGGAAACGGGAGGGAGGTAGAGAGCTGCTTGGTGAAATTTAGCAAGTCACGTGTTCCAAAGGAGTTGAGCACCTCTGGAAATCCTCTCGTGTTTGTATGTATTACAAATCAAAGCCTGCCCCTGAAAGCATTGACTCATGTCCAAAGCCCCGCTGAGTCCGCTGGAATGTTTCTCCCTTAATCAAACGCATGCAGCAGCTTCCAGGTCAAGCAGCAAACCCGTGAGCAGATCATTACTTCAGCTGACAAAGGTATTGAGTTTTAGGGGGAGAAATTAATGAAGAGAAGATAGATGAGCCGTCAGTGCGCATGGACAAGAAACGATGCCCGGTGGAGCCCGGGAAGCGCGTGCGCCCGGGTGAGGACGTGTTGCAGACCCGCCGTGCGGAGCGGTGGGACGCCGGGAGCTCGGCTCCCCATGCGTGGCAGCTCAGGGCTGAGCTGTGCTGTGTATCCTCCAATGGGACGTTCCTCTCCTTTTGGCTGATTCCCCTCTGGGCTTTGTCTGGCAGGTATCTCCCTAAGCCCATTGCGTGGAGAGAGACCCTTATTTTTTGCCTTGGAATAAAACAATCCAGAAGACAAACTTCATTTTTCGTAACATAAGCTTGAACTGAATTCTGGCCAAGCTGTTGTAATACAGAGATTCCCTTCTTATAGATCCCTTATCTGCTGGAAGGAACATGGAATTTAATGACCTGTCTGAATTCGGGCCTCTTATTAAATAAGCTATCGGGAGCGATAATGAAGCCTTTGGTGATTGCCTGCACGGCTTTAGGGGAAAAACAATGCGCCATAACACTTCAAATACATAGAAAGACTTTAAAAATGCTCGATTTCAATTAATCCCCATCCTGCAAGAAAGAATATATGTGAAAAATCAATCTCCTCAACACCTGTGTGCATTATTTCCCAAATCGTACTGTTTGAGAGTCAGGCTACAACTTGGGCAGCACAGTGGCGAAAATTATGAGAGAATTAAACATTTGCCCTAGCTGGGAATGCCCAGCGTGAAGTCACATACATACCATGCATTTATTGCTAGTTCTTGAGCCTTTAGCACTGTGTGCTGAATATCAGGATGTGCTGGAATATTCATGGGTCACAAGTGCTAGCAATACTGACAGATTCATCAAAAGCATCGTCTTAGACCACAGACAATTTATTACATCTTTTGAACCCAAAGGAGTTTATGGAATTGATGGATTTGGGTTACATTAAAGATGCAGCATAACTTTGAGAGGATTGGTTTTCAGAGATGGAGCTGAGTTTGATAAGAGTTGAAGTGTCGTTCAGCTGGGGCTTCCGCAGTGCTGATAGCTCCAGGTTCTGTATGACCAATTTAAGTTGTTTGACTAAAATAACGCTTTCTGGCTACAATGTAGGACATGCTGATTACGTTTGAGAGAGATGCTGTAGGGAGGAATAACCTAAATAAAACCTAAGTCAGCAGAGATTCTTCCTTACATCTCCCCTCCTCCTTTCCTTCTTTTGCCCGTTAAAGGACATTACTAACGAGCATCAGCTGTTCTCGTATCACCAGAAGCCAAACCCAGCCTTTCTGCGGCGTGGAGCTGCTTGTTTCCTTTGATGGCTGGAGCCTTTTGCCGTCGGGTGGTCGTGGAAGCCCTACGGATCAGAGCGCTGTTCATTGAACTACAACCACCTACACGAGGAGACGTGCACGGTTGGCAAACGAGGCAGGGGCTCGTTATTTTGAGGAGAGGCATCATTTCAAGTTGAGTCAGGGACTGGGGGTGGAGAGTGGGACGAGGATGGAGTTCAAGGACTAACAAGGAGGTGGGACGGTGGTTTGGGGTGTCTTCTGCTTCTGAGGGCAAATTCTGAGGCAGCCAGAGGATCCAAATGCAAAAGACATTGCAAGTTAAACCTGAGGCAAGCTCTGGGTGGAAAGGGGTTGCGTGTTCAGGGAAGTTAAAGATTGGCAAGAGAACATTACTGGTAAATGACAATTTTTTGTTAAATCTTTCTGAAGCAAGTATTTCCACATGTACCTGTAGTCTTACTATTTTGGAACAACCTCTAAGACCATGGTGGAAAAATTTCGGTGCGAGAGAGTGACACAAACCTTTGGAAATGGTTTGAAAAGTAAAGGGTGAGCTGCGTGTTCTGAGCCCTTCCAGCCATCCCGTGAAATACTGATAAAATTTCAAGGAGCAGAGCCGTACATACCACTGGGAAAGAGGTCCATGGCCAGAGCAGCACTTTGCAAAAGTCTGTCTTATTCCTTGTAAGGAATGTCTGAGGAATTCTCAGGAATTCTGTTTCTTTTTGCAGGGAGGAGAGATGGGATGTGTTTCCCAGTCCGTTCTGTAGGTAACTTACTGTTATGTCTATATTATAATAATAATAATAGCAACAACAATAATATCCTTTCCACTGTGACATTAACTCAAACTTAGCAACACAAACATTGGCAGATGTTATGGAAGAAAAATCCAGACACTCCCGTTGAAGCAGGACTTGAGTGTGCTTTTTGATGATAGCATTTACATATTTATTGACTAATTACAGTAGCTGAAGAACTGTTAGGAGGAAGAGTAAATAATGTAAATCATAAGGACCATCTTGAATGTCCCACTGGATTAAAGTGATATTTCCTTTTGTGAAACTGCACATACAACAGGGAGAAGTATTTTCTAAATTAAGAGATTTATGCTCTTTTCTGAAATACAAATGGGCTGCATCATTTAATTCAAAATAGGACATGTTTTGGAGCGTTAGTGCAACTAGAAGGTACAAATCCTCTTTGCATACGCTTCCCACTTTAAAGAACGCTTAAGGAGATTGTAAGCTAGAATCCTGTGCTTTTGTCAGGGCTTGTGCGTGAAGGTCTGGCAGGAGGAGAGGAGCTGAAAGGAGGGTGTTCACAGGGGAGGTCTCCCTCAAATGCAAATTATTTGCAAAAACAATTTGCAAGAGCTCTCGGGTGAGGGGAGGAAAGAGGACGGCAAGGCAGAGGGCTCGAGCATGGCCTTGGTGTCTCCAGGTAGGACCTGGGGCTGAGAGGACTGGGCCTTAGCCCTGCCTCCGTCCGAAGGGGAGAAGCGGCAAGTGCGATATAGGAGCTAAATATTGTACAAATTCTGTGTTCCCGGTGTGATACAGGAGCTGTATGTTGTCCAAATTCCGTGTTCCCGTCCTTCTGGCGGGGTGTGCATACGCAGGCTTTGCTCTGTTTTGGGATGTGCATGGCTTGATGTTCAGCTGTGTGTAGTCTCGCCTGGCGTAGCTGCTAGTTGAAGGCTCTGTGTGCAAACAGATCGTGCGTCCTCTTGATCTGGTCCTTGTTCCTTGTGTCGTGGTGCCACGTTTTATGATGGAGTGTAACAGCACCCTCCTTTTCAACAACGTGGGTCCTTACAGAGAGCTTTTTCCAGGGCTGGGAGCTCTTTCCCTCTGTGTTAGTATTCTGAATACGGAGTGATTAATTATGAAACATTGCTCTGTGCAGAGACATTTATTTGCATATGTGTGTGAGCAGTAATATTCAAGTTAAACGAGCATCTCTTTCCAAAGCTTCCTGGTTTCCAGAAATCGCAGTCTGCCAGGATGGACGTTTCCGAGGTCAGCAGACCCAGATGCTCAATACTGCGAATGCTCCGCGTGGCGGCAGTTCCCACACAGGCAAAGAACAAAGTGCAGGACCCTTCGGGCTGGTGGCTGTGCTTCAAAGTGCAGTTTCCTGGCACCTCGGAGCAAGTCCAATGGCTTTCGCCCTTTCCCTGTCAGCTGGAAGCTTTCCTATTGACTTGCACGGCCGCTGGCTCGTGCTGTTTCTGCCCAACACTCTTGAGTGCTACTGCTGTGAAGAAGTAATTATTTCTTGCTTAGCTCCCGCTCATTTCCATATATCTCACAAATATTTAGGGAAGGGTGGTATGATTTCAGTGTGACTCATGGCAAGGTAAAAATGTTTACTAAGGAAAAGATTTTGCAGGTTGATTGAGCTGGTAGTTTTTTTGTCCCACGGCATTTCAGTTTGCAGATGAGTGCTGAGAGCAGTGTAAATTGTTTGGTCGTCGTCTTGTAACCTGCCAGCCATGTCTTGGGTGGCATTTGTATTCCTGGCTTCAAAGTGCAATTATTTCTGGTTCCACGTATTAGAACTGCAGCCACGTGATCCTAAGAGAGGTCAAACCCACGTGTCAGCATTTTTCCTCCTCCAGCTCTTTTGCTCAAGTTCATTGTTTTCAGATAATGTACGGTCCTATCAACAGAACAATGCACAGTGAATATGTTGTCTAATAGATCATTAAGAGTTTTCAGTTCTCTGAGTACAGAAAGAACCAAAATGCTAAACTTTTTTTAAAAAACCCATTCAGAAATCAGTATTCCAAATCTCTAGGTAGATACTAATGCTCTGAAATATTGAGTGTTAAGCTACAGAGGAACTTTTCTTAGTCATTAGCAAGATACGATACTTCCCTGGTAGCTCGCAGGGCGATACTGTCTTTTTGCAAAGTCAATACATTTGAGAGCAGAACCTGACACAGAGTATTGACTTTCCTGGTTATGAACATCTCTGGCTTTAACAAGGGTTTCTGCAAGTAAGGCATATAAAAAATATTTGCATGATGTATTCATCTTAGGTTAGAATAGCTGTCAAGAATACCAAGCGTGTGATGCTGCAGCTACTTTAGCAGTTCTGATGTGTCCTGTATGTGGGTTTGCCTGTGTAGCATCTGCCGTGTGCTTTATTAAGAGAACAGAGTCTGTGTTTATTTTAAAAGCCCAAGCACCTCCATGAACTAGCTAGAACGTAAGCTCCTGAAGTATTTGTCTTCAGAGGGGTACAATGTAGTTGTATTGATGCTAAACCCGTGTCTGAATAGTGGAAAAAATCTGTGGGTTCAGGTTGCCAGGTGCTCTCTGCATTGCAGTTATAAATTGTTAAAAGCCAGTTAGGGTTGGAGCTGGCCTGGCAGTTTCCCCTGTGTTTTCTGAGTCTTTCTCTGTTTTCTAGTAAACTGAGCATACTGAAGGAGGCTTTGCTCGTTCTGCAGCTCTTTAAAGGTCAACATACTCTAAAGTGTACTAAAACAAAGAAACAGTATTTGCCAGCGTTGAAAGATATTTCTAGTCTAGTCGAGAAAGCCATCGACTGAATGAACTTGATAAAGGGCAGAAGCAGCTCGTGTAACACTAAAATGTGCAAAGATTTCTTAGCATGTTTAAGGTATTGGAGAATCACTCGTCTGACAACATTGCCGCATCATGAATCTCAAAATGCCTGCTGAATTCCGTGTGGAGAAAGCAGCCTGAAGGAGGAGGGTGTTGTTTGGCCCTGGGAAAAGGGAAATGCATGTCCACAGAGCTAAAGCAGATGTAACGGTGTCCTCGTTGAACAGCTCATTTGCTGCAGGGCCGGTCCTCCTGAGTTGCTGGAAGGCACCATCGCTGAGCAGTTTGCTTGGGCTGGTGCCTTCTGAACGCGATGAACGCTCTGATCGCCTCCTGAGAGGGAGCTGGGATAACGAGCGTTGGGTGCCGTTGGTGCGATGGAGAAGGAGGCCCGTGTGGGCTGCAGAATGGCGAGGAACGTCCAGCCAGGGTAGGGCTGGCGTGGCAGCCCCGGGAGCAGCTCGGAGTCAGCGGTGCGGGTAGCCCTGCTGTCCCCCGTGGCACTGGTTCCCCCTGACACTCTGTCCCTTGGCGATGCTGGCCAGCGAGCCGGAGCGGCTGGAGACGTGGGGTGAGAGCAGCAAGTGGCCAGGCTGCTGAGCCAAGGGCCACAGCCCTGTAGTGACAAGGATGTGCTGGCACTTCCACATCTGGTTTTAGTGCAGAAGGAAGTGTGTGATCTGAACAGAGGGAAGTTTGGGCGATATACCTGATGATAACCCACGCTATCCAAGGAATCCATTCACTGGGTTGTTGAAAGGGAATGGAGAGCCGATCAGTTACAGTCTGTTGTAGTTTTCTCAGGGTGATACTCCTAAAATAATCCTGTTAAAGACCTGGGTGACGCAGGTGTCTCCTTTGTACCTGTTTTAGGCTCCTAAAATAGGATAGGGGAGACTGTCCCTTGGCGCACTGGCTTCGCTGGCCCCGTCCTGCGTGCAGGAGAGGAAGCGGCTGCAAAGGGAGGACAGCCAGCGTGCAGCAAGCCGCCCTTGTGCCCGCGCTCCAGCCGTGTGCAGCAGCCTTCCGTAGCGCAGCGTGCCTCGAGCGCGGTGCTGAGCGTCTGGAACGGTCTGTTATCCCAGCGCCAAGGAGCTCCCGCCTGCTCTCGCCTTCCTGCTGCGTGCGGTGGTGGCGGACGCTGCCAGGGGCCCGAGTCCCTGCAGGTACCTGAACGGCGTCGTGCATCAGCCCTGCTCGCACGGGCGAACACGGGTGTGTGTCACCAGGCTGCTCAGCACTGCTCCTTTATGAGATCCAGCGCAGCAAGTGGTTGCAGCCAGGTTTGGCCCAGGCAGAAGTTTCTAAACAGGCACCAGTGGGATATGTTCTCTAGTTCTCATATGTTCTCAGAAGGCTCTGCAGATTCCTGCTCCGAATAACCACGGAGTGAAAGCTGCGCGCGGAGCAAGCCCGGATGGAGACAACTCATGGGACGTTCTCCCTGGGAAGGGGGCACACGCTGGCCAGCCTGGAAGCTGACCCGCTTCGGAAGCTGCACGTTCCTTGCAGCTGTTCCTGGGTGTTTCCTAAAGAACTCGCAGGAACCGCTGGTTCGTTTGGCTTGTTAAGCCCCTCCTAGGGGAATCGTGCCGTTGTGCATGGAGAAGATTGCGCACGTTGCCTGGCATTGAAGGAACTTGTTATCAAATTACAGCACTTTAAAGCCTTGCTTGGCGCTAATGGGAAAATTGTAAAGTACAGAACGGGACTGTGAAGTACAGATCAGGATTTCTTTGGGCCTGAATGTAGTTTATCTGAACGCCTGCGCTTGATAAGGAGCCCTTCATGCTGGGTAAAATGCTTTCTTGCCTTGCGGAACCCGGTGTTGACTTGTTTGCATCCCCCTGTGGATGCAGTTTATCCTTGGGTCTTATCTGGGAGAAGCAGTTGTTGCAGAACGCTGTGTTCGCTTCATACATCATTTAAACTGGTTTTGTTATTGATGAATTGCTTTTGTGATTCGCAGATGAAAGTGAACATTATAAACAAGGCACTCTCATATTAGCTTTTCAGTGCTTTGCCCAGTGGGCAATTTAATGCGACATCAAATGAGATAGTAGCTGGATGAGGAAAAAGAGCCTTTCCCCTGCTTGTTGCCTTCTAATAGCTTGATTTCATTTTTAATAGGCTGTTAGTCTTCCGTTAGTGTTTGGCTCTGTGCCGGGCGCGTGCCCGCAGTAAGGCGGGTTGTCTGTCTGCTTTAGGGTTGCCTCGTGCTCGCTGAGCGCTCCCGGTGAAGGCGTTCCGTGAGCGTCACCGCCCGACACTGACTTTGCCGTAGAAGGTTCTGGCTCCCCTTGATAAAACTCTTCTGTCCGTCCTGGTGTGCCACGGCAATAAACCCGTTCGTGTGCTCACAGAGCGGGAGCTGCTCTGTGGCCCCTCTGCAGCCGCCTGAGCGGCGTCTCCCTTGCATTGCTCCCAGCGTTGCTTTAATGCGGGTTAATTGGGCTGGATGCACACTAGGTCTGTCACCGACCAGACCTCTCCTTCCCCACAATATGCAGCTATTCCGCCCGTAATCACGGGTCCCCCCTGCTTTTGCTGTTCCTGCATGTTTAGCTTTGTGTTGTGCATCAGTAACAGCTCTGTGTGGTGTTCTCCTTGCATGGGATACAAAAGCTTTGTTTTGTTTTTTGAGGTCAGAAGCGTATTTCTCACCCGGGTTAGCGGCAATACTTGTTTCAGCCCTCTTGTTCAGCCTTCGTATCGTTTTTATCCCTTGGTGTTTGCTTCCAATATTCCTTTGTTCACTGCTGAATCTCTCTTCACCCAGGGTTCCTTTCCTGCTATATTAAAAATGGGATTTCAGATTATCTAAGTTACTTTACCTTTTTTCTCCATTTCTTAATTTAAGAAAGAAACTTTTATCGTATGGTATTCCCTTCTCTCAGCACGTCTCACTGCTGAGGAAAGCTTCTCTTCTCCCCTCTCAGCCCCAGTAGCTGTTTATATGGAGGATGAGATTTCATTGTCTTCGTGTTGTGTGCTGGGACTGTTGATATAGCAATCCTGCCTTGCTGGGTATGTAGTTTATTCGTACACACGCGTTGCATACAGAAACTATACGGGAGTATCTTCTAATTTGCCTGATGAAGTCTTTAGGGACTGGCAAACCCTGTCTTGCAGCGCTGTTAATGTAATGAAAAATCCTACAGGAGAACTGAAGCGCGTCGTAGGCCTCCGTTTCAGAGCAGGCATTTGTTTTGTACGAGTATCATAAATGCCAGAAATAGTGTTTATTTTTCCTACTGCCTCTTTCATAAACTGGTATTATGTCCATAGGCCTCAAAGTTTTGTGATGAAAGAATAAACTGAAACGTTGAAAATGTGGGTATTTAGTTGTCACTTGGCATTGGTTTTATTCCAGAAGCCACCTCAAGATTTGACTTTACTTGAGGCAGTTTTTGACCTCATTTTAAACCGTATGTGGCATCTCAGTGGGAAATAAGGAGTTATAGTATTGCTGGTCAGGCATTTTTCAAACCAATCTGTGAAAGGTAGTGGGCTCTGGAAGAACGCAGAGCTGTTTTATAGGTGCTTGGAAAAATGTATATTATGTGAAAAATGAAATGTGTGGTACACTCACACGTGTGTATAGATTCTCCAGAATGTATTAATCTCTGGTAATTTCTGCTTTTTTCCTTCCAGGTGATTTCCTAATGAGGATGCTTTTCAGGACTCAAAAATAATTAGTTTCTGTTTCACACCGTGGCTCCTTATTGTACTTAGCCATATTCTGATCAAGCCCGGGTTGAGAATGATTGCAACTTTTATACTATATATATATATATATATATTTATATACATAGGCTTCGTATGCAAAATAGGTAGGTAACTAATCCGGTCTATTTCATCTTTTCTGAAAAATACAGGTTTCCTTTGATTGCCATGTGCTTGCAGTTCTGCTTTACTTGTTGTTTCCTTACAGCACTTGTTGCAGTCCTTGTTTTCCATGCGTTCCAGTATGCCAGCCTGCACAATATGCTGAGGAATTTAATACATGCATGCTGGCAAAGCGAATTGTAAAACGAAAGATAAACAGGACCATTCATTTTCCACCGAAATACATTTTATCCAAGTATAATCTATACTGTTACATGCAAAGGTTATTGTTTTAATAATGCTGTTCTGTAGTATAAACCTATATCTTCCCAACGTAATGTACAAACCCATCTCATTTCTGTGAAGTGTTGAGATGAACAAGCTCCGTTTGCAGGGCTCCTGCTCGGGCTGCAGCTGATCTCAGGACCGTTCCATGGGGTTCTCTTGGTTTTGCATGGGGTTCCAGAGCATGAAAAACATTGGGCCCCAAACCCGCGGAGTTGCCGTGAGTTTGTCGGAGGGAACGCCGTGCGTCGGCGTCGCGGGGAGCCGGCTGGGTGGGTGCCCGCCCTGAGCAAGGGGAGCGTCGGTTGTTTGGTGGTGACACATTGGCAGCGTTGCTGTGCCATTACTGTGCTGCCTCCTCGCTTGGTAAGTGTGGACAGGCCTCCACGAATAGACCGGGTACTGTCCTCCTCCAAAAAAAAATCTCCAGAGGTGTGTTACGTAAGAACTGTGTGTTTGTTGGACATTTGTACTTGTCTGAAAATAATATCGGAGGTGGTTGTGCAGTTATCCTGTTATACTTGCAGAGAGAAACACCGTGTACTTGGAGTCCAGGAGTGAAGGGGCCACAGCAGTTTCGGAGAAGCTTTCGTCTTGGCCTGGATTCCTGTCTCTCACTGCAGGCTTAAGCGTCAAGGCAGGAAGCACAAATGCACTTTTCTGGTGAAGGCGGCAATATCAGAAAAGAAAATCAAGCCAGGTCGCTGTGTAATCCTAACGGAGAAGCTCTCAAGTTATAAAACAGTTCCAGTTAAAGCAGATGTTCTTATCGGTGGCTCAGCTATGGGCAGCATGCCCAGTCTTGCACTAAAGACGTTTCAAAACCGGAGTCCGAGTGGTTGTGGCTTCCCTCACGCTCCGGGGGTGGATCTGGTGAGGTAGATGCTCATGCCCCTTGCACCAGGGTAGCCCTGGAGTAGCTGTCTTGCTGAACTGCAGTCCTGTGGGTCGGTGCCCCGCTGCTGTGCCCCGGTGGGTCCGTGTCGAGGTGGGCTGCAGCCTGCGTGCGCTCGCGGGTTTCGGTTGCTCGCGGTTCTCCTCTTCTTGTCGTTAGCTTCGCCCTGTGTTTGCTCCCTGCTCTGCAACGTCGTGCTGTGTTTGGACGCTTCCTCATCTACCCATCCTCCTTGTACAGTACCCAGGGTGTCTTCTGTTAATCCTTCAGTGGACTGGAGTGTGGCAGCTCGTTAGCCTCGTTAGCTGCTCGTCAGTCACACTAACAGGTTACTATTGCCTGTTGCTTCAGCTCTACTGGCTTTTATTGTCAGGGTGAGGGAGAAGAAGAGAAAGAGCAGCAAGTTTATGGAGTCTGTCCAGGTGCAAGTACGTTGGAGCACTCAGTCTGCTTGAGCCTAATGATGGCTCTTCTTGGGTCTCCTCCCAGTTTCATTAACACAAAAGAATGTGAGCTAGAACGTAACAGAAGAGCTTTATATGACATGAGGATGCTGACAACTCACACATCAAATAAAATCCCGAGTGGGAAGGAGATTCTTTAGTGATTCAAGGTTTCAAATCAATAACGGAATGCAGTGCACGTGCCATTTCTTGCATGGAAGTAGCTCTACCTGTGTGACCAAGTGTCTTGAGCTGCAGCCTTTCCTTCATGTACCAGCCTTGGCTTTGTGGTTTCTGTTTGTTCTGCAGCACTTGATGAGCTGGCCCATAAACCGGTGACAGGTACTCGCTGGAACAGGGCTGAGGGTCGTTGGCGAGCGGGTGGCGAGGGCAGGCGGCGTTGGCCGTGTGCTTTGGTGGCGTTGGTTGTTGCTGGAGCCGTTTGCCGTGCGCGCTCCGGAGTGCAGAGGTGGAGCCCCGGACCCTCGTGTGCCGAGCCAGCGTGGTCACGTTCACTCACAACATGTGCCTGTTCCTCTCCGAATGGGCACAAGGAGAGTGAGTCCCGACCTGCTTATCCCCTGTGTTTCGCTTGCAAAGTCCCGCTGGGCTAGACCGTTAGAAGAATGAATTCTATCCTCAGTGACGGGGCGTTGAGAAATGTCTTATTACATTTTTATTTGAACCGTCTACGCGGTAATGACATAATGGTTATACCTCCTCATCGGCATTAATTGTACTTTATGTCGTGCTGTGAATGCCTAGAAGATCAGCAATAGCAGTGCGGTCTGGGGACTCTCTGTAGAGCTCTCTTGCTGCGTGGGGAGTCGTGAAACGTTTCCGAGTTGTTCTCACGTGGCTTCACGTGGGCTCGTGTGAGGGAATATATGCAGTGGACATTTCATCTTTGTGAAGGCTTTGTGGGCACGGAGTAAAGACCTCGTGGTGTGGCCCGGTTTGTGTACAGCACAGGAGGTCTGGTGTTCAAACGCTGATGCTTTCGTGTGAAAGAACCTCTTTATCTGCTCCCAAGTGGTACTGCAAAGAGGGAAGCACGCTCGGAGCAGCCCAGTCTGCTTTGGGCTGGCTGTTATTCCCAGATTCTAGACCCTCATCCGTCAATGCAATGATTGTCTCAAGCTAAACAAGTTACATGAGCTCCCATGTATATTTTATGCAAATGTGATGCATATTTAAAATATGCTAACAGTATATTCATTTGGAGAGCATGATTTTTATGCCAGGAACTAAACTGACAGGAATTTTATGATAAAATATCTGACAGAAGGCTTTTCATAGCTGAATTTGACATGATTATGGGGTTCTGTGGTTGCATAATCATGTTTCTAATATATGAGAAACATATATATTTCTCATACATATAAAAATCCTAGCTGGGGAATTGATTGCAGCTTAAATTACATTTGCTACTGCCTTTCAGAAGGCCCCAGGTTTAAACACATTGCTCTGCCATGGGCTTGGTTTGAGCTAGTGCAACACCTTTTCCAGTTTTCATTATACTCTTTGCCATGGAAAAAGGCTTCGTCGGGAGAGCGGACTCGTGCCGTGTCCACTGGCGTCCCCGCTCTGATTTACAGTAGGAGGCAGTGATCACACCGCGAGGACACCTTCTAGGGAGCGCCAAGATGTGATGCTAGAGCATAGTCCGTGTCCCACGGGAAGGAAGGGCGAGGAGATGTCTCGGAGACTCCGGGACGCCTGTGTCCAGTTACCCGTAGGTGGTGGTCTGGGCTGGCAAGCTGCTGCGTTCCCGAGGCTCCGGGCTGGTGCCCTGTGGGCAGGGAAGGAGCCTCCTCCCTAGGCGGCTTGCCAGCTGGAGGCAGGCTTGGCTTCCCCCTTCCTGGCGACTCATGCTCATCGTTTGTCTTCACCTCAAGAAGGGCTTTTTGTGCAGCTGAACCGTGCAGCTAAATGCTGTTAATGAAGCGAGCCGTTCTGACAAAATGATTCTGCCTCCGAAAGAGCAGAAGTCACATGCAGTACCAGCATGCATCTATTCTCAGGTTTTTGCCAACAAAAATATAGTGGTAGGAGCTGTTTCTTCTCCCACATTCCTGCTTTACATACAGAACAAGGCGAAATTAGCAAATAGCTGATCCTAGGGTAGTTTGTTTGCTGAAGGGCTGCTTTACCATCCTCTTTGGCTTCATGGTACATACATGTGTGAGAAGCCAAGAGAAGGCAGGTAGCGTATATATAGTATATCCGTGTGATCCTGGCCTGCCGGTTCACAAAGGGGCTGCCGTGTGGGATTTTGCAGGATTTCACTGACGGAGTCTGCAGCAGGAGCAAACAGCTCTGGTGGGTTTGCAGTCCATCTTCCGACATCGCTGCACAGGGAGTTGCCAACTGATTTTTGGACGTGAGAGTCTTTTATAGAATATATATGAGTACCTATAACTGCTGCCACCTTACACATTGCTGCCAAAGTGGAGCCTCCCTGCCTTGCACAGCCGCAAGATTCACCCAAAAGGCCAGCTCTGACATGGTGGGAGCACATGGGTTTCTAGGTGCTCCCTTGCAGCTCGAGCCACAAGCACGTCTTGTCCTCCTCAGGGAGCAATTGGCATTTTCAGGGCTTTTTGGGTCCATGTCAGGTGGAGAAAAAGATGTTGAAATGAAATTATGACACTCCTTTTAACTCTAAGACATTTTGTGAAAGCCTGGCATTTGGGTTCAAACGCAGGGAAAGGTTATATTCATGCCTAATGAGTAGTAATTGAAGGAGCGAGAGTAATTATAATAATCCAAATGGAAATATTGCATGTGGCCATTAGTAATTGCCGCATGTGAGGCAAAACTAAGAATGTGCAATTATTTGGTCTGCAGATGCATTTTTTGCGGATTATCCTTGTTATACAGTATCATTAAAACATTAGGAAACCGTGTAAGCAAGCCAGTGAGTCCTGATAAACTAACCATAGGCAGATAGGTTAGTGAAAAATGAGTTGTGGCATTACTGAAAAATGTGTGTGCAGCTCATTAGAAAACTACCTGCAGCATTTGCTAAACTTCACTGTAGCTGTGATACAAAATACATGCTGAAAATTATATAGGGAAAGTTTAACAATTAGATCGAGTGTAACAGGAAATTATATACGTAAAGTTCTACTAATTTCCATCCTGTTGGACAGTTGCCCGGTGGGTGAACAAACTTAGTACCAGACTACTGGAGATATATCTAACTTCATCTGATTTAAAGAATGTGCTTTTGTGTTTATATTTCACTTATTGTATGTCCTGGCTGTTTCCATCGGTTTCAACGGCAGTTAAATAAGGCTAGTGAAGAAGGAAATATAATACCGAGCGGGAAGCCCTGCAAGATAAGGGAGCTGGTAGCTGCTTTTTCAGAGCCAAGCATATCTTCACCATATTAAACAGTCTGCGGGGAGAGATCACATTTTGTCATGCAAGTGATTCACTGTCAAACAGTGAGATTACAGAAGAACACAGTAAACCCTCTTCACAATGATGGGGAAATTGCTATCAGTTCATCCAGCAGCTTCAATAGTACAAAAGGAGAGAGTAAAGGAGCATTTCAGTCCATCTCTTTTTCCCCTTAGTAATCAAGAGTGAAGTGTGCAAACATTAGGTCTCATAGGCCTTCCCAAAAGGGTTTTTTTTTTTTAAAAATACTATTGACCAAAGAGAAAATACTGTGCTTGTTTCAAGATTAAACTAAAGAGAAGATTGCTCTGAAGATGTTCCCAGTTTGAAAGAATACGACTCAGAATATGACTATTTACATTAAAGAATAATGTTCATACCCAGTGTGCAAAGTTCAAAGGGAGGTGAGGCTGTAGCTTAGCCTGGAAAACCTGCCTGCGATGGAATTGCAATTACACAGCAAAGCAAGCATGGGCTGAATGCTGTCTCCTCTTATACCTGTGCTTTAGTTTGCTGAAAATGGAGCACCTAACGCTGCGTGCTTGCAGTGAGTTGCTTGAGGATGCCAATTCCCTGCACCACCAGTGGACACCGTTGGCTCCCGAGGAACTTTGCACATATTGCACTACCTATAAAAAGTAATGTGGAACAAGCCTGAGCCTGGGTTAAGCTGCTGGCTCAAACTAGCGTAAAAGCATAAAAATGTCCTGCTAAGTTTGATTTGTGTTATGCACCTTGGGCAAAGAGCGGCAAGACATAAAATTTTCAAACTTTTGCCTTTCTCTGCAGGGAATACCAGTTTAGTTGCTGAGGAACTACTTATTGGGAATATGTAGCACTGAAGAAGAGCCCGTATTTCTTGCTGGCTTACAAAAGTGATTGTGTTGCTTGGGACATTGTGCTGCGGTGGTGGGAATGTTGAGAAGCGGTTAAATTATTTAAGCCATTACACTGCCAGTTCCATGAAGTCTGTGCGTATTCCTGCAAACGGAAGGCGGGAACAGGGAGTAAGAACCACAGCATTTTGTAGATTTACGTTTATAGAAGAGTTTGTGAATCTTTATGAAGATTTAGGTTTATGGAAAAGTGTTGGTATGATATCGCACAAGACAAAGTTGATTTTTAATGACCTACTTGTTCAGTGAAATGCTTTGCTTTCTGGTCAGAGGCCAAGTGCATTTATTGTGTTTGAGTTTCAGTTGATCCTTCTCTTGAATAAATAGGGTTTGGCTGGTTTGGCTGCTTTCTGGACACCCTGTGGCAGGATTCACTGCATCAAATGGCACCAAATAAAACGCAGCTAGCAAGGAACATCAATAGTCATAAGTGATGTGGTGGGAAGTGATTCATTAGGAGTCAGCAAAAACTTCGAGGCTCATGAGGGAAGGATTTCCCAGGAAACTGGAAAAGATAGGGAAATGTGTGAAGAGGATGAGCAAAAAAACCCCTCCAGATCCATCCTGTGCACCCTTTTAAACTTGGAAAAGTAGAAATGTAAATAGCAGTCAGCAGATTTGCACACAATTATCAGGCCATGGGGCTATAGTTTTTACAGTGGGTCACTACAGGGGAGGTGTTTTGTCTATGCTGGGTACATTGAATGTGATGGTTCCTTTCCAAAGGTAGAAAGGAAAGGGAGAAATGTGGGTGTTACAGGTTGTGTTACACTATAAGCATTTTATTATTAGTGTGAAGCTCAGAGAAATTGCTTATGCCTCTGATGAAATGGAAGGAATGGCTCAAGCTAATTAGGTGAGTGTGCCCGGTGAGCAGCTCTATTCCCAGCGGAACAAAAATATGCCAAAGTATGCCTGCCAAATGGAAAGGAATGGTTAATTGGAAAAACGGAGACCACACAGGTGGAGCTTACTGTCGAATTTCAAATTTTGACATTCCAATAAAATTTTAATGAGACGAAAATTCCTTTTACTAGCCAATTCCACTTGCATATGCGAGAGAATGCAAAAAATTCCAGTAGAGGATATGAAGAAGAAGCCCTTAATAAGTAAGAGGGTAAAAAAGTTGGTCTGTTCCTTGCTTGTGTTCCTTATTTCAAACAAGCTATTTGCATCGTTCCCAGGTTCCGTTCCCGAGCTGATAGGGATAATTGGCAGGACCTTTGTAAAGGCTTGCTGCTCAAACCGTGGTCACTTTAATTTACTGTTCCTGATAAATATGGGGGAAAAAAAATCTGCAAAAACAGAGTGAGAACATCATGTGCAATTTCTGCTGCTGGATGCTTTTCTGGTGTTCAGTGGATCTTAAACTTTAATCAGAAATGAAAACTGTTATCATTATCTTTTCCTGATCTGTTTCCTGAAAGCCAAAACTTACAGCTCCCCGTAATGGTTTTGTTGTGGACCCCAATCCCCTAAGCTACGCTGGGACTTGTGGCATGAAGTTAAATTTTCATATTCAACGCCAAGGCTAAATCAGCAGGCCTGCTGGAATGTAAAGTAAGTAATATACTCCATAACAAAAATAAATTGCTTTCACGATGATTTACACGTTTAGGGCAATAAAGGTAGCTAATGTGCAGTAATATCAATTTTCAATAGAAATGGGTTAATTAAATCCAATTTTAGTGCTAAAGAAATAGAAATGAGCACCATGCATGGCTGATATAAATATTCATTGCCTGCAAGATGACTTCTAAAAGTGCAATACTTTCTCTTATGATAATGAAGCAAAACCTAAAATAACAACCTAGTGTTCGCCCGTGCGTACGGCATTGTATACACAGTGTCGGCGTGGGGAGAAAGCAGCAGATCTGGGGAAGAAGGTCTCGTTAAATGGGAATAAAGCCAGCTTCTCAGCCTCGAGATTCCGTCGTGGGCCTCCCTGCTGAAGGTGGCTGTTGTAGGCCCCTCTGTGCGTGCGGGGTTAAAGAAAACAGGTTCTCAGTGGCCGCATTGAAACACATACTTTGGGGAACAATTTTTTTAGTAACACGATAAAATGCATTGCAAAGAAAGGGCCTTCTGAAAAGAGTGTCAGTGTGAAATAGCTCTCTGTTCCCTTCTATCAGACATGTCTTTCTGTGACTTAACCTCAAGTGAGAGACCTATACTGAGCTTTGTCTTCACGTTACAATTTCATTAATCTTCAGTTTGCTTTCTGCAGAAGCAAATCAAAATTTTGGTGTGCTTTTCAGAGCACCCTGCTCCAGGAAGACACGAGCAGGGCAGCAGAGCAGACTCAGTGCCCTGGTGCAGGATCTTTGCTTGGCGCACACCGGTATTTGTGGGAAATCAGAGTAGCGCTTTGGGCTTGGCCTGCTTGTATGGCTCGCTCCGTAGGATGATGGGTGAAATACTGACTGCATGCTGAGCTCTTTGTAAGACATTGGAATGTCTTTTTCTTTGTTACCCTTGGGCTTTGGTAAATGCATGGGGGTCAGATTCTCAGCTGATATATATTGAAATTATCCTGTTGAAATCAACTGAATTGATAGGCCTGTGCCAACTCGCATGAGCTTTGGATTGTATATTACTATAATGATTATCAAATTATCGCACTATCTTTAAAATTCCGAAGGTAGAGGTGCCGTTCATCAAAGGTAGTGTAGCAGCTTGCTTCCAAAGCAGTTCTGTGGACGGCAGTGCTTCTGCATGAGAATCAAAGTATTATTCCACATGCACCAAAGGGCCGTGACTCAGCTCTAAAACATATCTCTGTCATATATATAGAGAGACACGCATGCACACGCACATATATAGCTATTTCTATTTGTGTGGTTAAAATGTATTTCTGTTTATCCATCAATCTTGTAAAATAATGCCGCTATTTATATTCTCTGGCAGGTGATGGAGGTGAAGCAGCACAGGAAGTCACTTTCATCAAATAGTGAAGTTTGTCAAGGTAAGAGAAGACGTATTATCCCGCAAGCCACCCTCTTGCAGCGCTTGGTTTGTTGTGTAGCTTTTGCTTAGCGTCTTTTCTGAGCAAGCCAGATTTGTGGAGAGGCATGGAAGGCAATAGAGCACGCACATTCCTACAAGATCAGCGGGTTTGCCAAAAATTTTGTTGAAAATGACTGAGCTTCGAAGTTGAAGGCACTAGGACATTTCTACAAAAAGTGCAGATTTAGTGTCTGCTTGGCCAATAGCCAGTGAAATTTTGCAAATCAGCGTGTAGTTTTCTTTCTTTGTTTCGTTTTCTTTCTTTTCTGATAGAGGTAAAGGAAGAGGTGTCAGATGTGCCAATCCTTCATTCCTGCAGCTTGTTTCCAGCCTTAATGAGCACGTACTCGTCTGAGTAATGTGCAAGGGAGTGTCTTGGACTGCTGAGCCGGGGGGATGCGGCAGAACGATGCCCTCAGTTCCTTCGCTTCCAGAATATTAAAAATACAGGGTGAGCTACAGGAGCGAGCGAAACTGGAGTCTCTGTGCCCATGATGGGTTGCAGTGCGCTGCTCTTCCCGAGATCCCTTTGGAGCAGTGATGAGCTGTGGCGTGCTATCCCCGTGTCCTCTTTGGGCAGAGGCGTACAATGATTATCTGTCAAAGGGAGTATTAAAACAGCCTGCCATTCTTGGCATTGCTGTTCCAAGAAGCTACAAAAAGGGAAAAAAAACAGAAAAAAAACCCAGAACGTACTTGATATTACTTTCTCCTGGGGTGAATTTTGTATAGTATTTTTCCATGTATTTTGCTAATATGTCTCTTGGGGAAGAGCATCTGGGAATTTCTACATGGGATGCTCGCTTTAACCTACATATGGTTAAGATACGTTTATCTAATGCAGAGTTTAAGACTGAAATATAGATCAGCTGATAATTGTAGCTGTAAAAGTAAGGCAGCTCTATTAGAGCTGTGAATGTCCCAGCTGACATATCAAAGTACTGCCAAGTTTTGGTTTCCATTAGACTCAGCCACAGCTATGATTCTTCCAGTGAAACTTTGCGCGCTATTTCACACACTATTACATGTATTTTTTTAATGAACCCCGTAGTAATTAAGTCAACTGAAAGGCCAAGCTCCCCGATGAGCCTGACAAGCCTCCCACCCTAGTTGGGATGCGTCTCCAGCATTACTGCTAACCAAGGAGCCTGCTCTACCTTCTTGCCAGCACAATTTTCCCTTCTTACTGAACCAGGAGGTTTCAGATAATTATCGGCCTCTTAGGAGGTCAACACAAATCCAGTTAGATTTATATGAATCACCTTAAATAAAATATGAGGCCTCGCATTTAATTACTAGTGTTCATTTATGCTGGGAGAGGGCTGTTATGATGAGAGCATGTATTATTTAGCCAGCTGGTAATGAGGTTTCATTGCCGAGTTAGTTACAGGATTTTGTAGAAATGGTATAAGCTGATTTGCCACAACATCAAAGTAGGATGTTAAAGGGTAATAAAAAACATTCTTCCTCGTGTCTACATGTCTACATATTGTATATATGTAGATATTAGAAAATGGGAGCCCAGCCCACAGCAGGGGAATGGAACAGCAATGCAAACATAGGAACACAACGTCAGTGTCCCGTTAAAAAGAAATGCTTCCATAAAGTGAAAAGGAAAGCCTGAGGCTTCAGGATAAAGGAAATTGTACCAGATTTCCAGAAACAAGGTGTTTTGCCTCTGCTGCAGGAAAACATAGAGTACTTTTCGACCTTAAAGTCTGCTCCTGAGGTGACTATATAACAGAGTCAACATAAGGGCCCCTCCTCATTCACTTTTGATGACTTCCCTGTCCAGTTTGGGCAGTTTACAAGCGAAATGATGACTTTTTGTCGTTGCTTGCACTCGCGGCTTCTCTTGGGATGCAGGAACCAAGGCGCTGCTTGTGTGTGCTACATTACCACCAGTAATCAAGAGCCGCGGTTCAACACGGTAGAGTTCACTCCGCTCCTCGGGAGCTCTCTGCAGTGCTAACGCAAGTGAAATCTTGTTTTTAGCAGTAAGCTGATAGGACTCCGAGGATTGCGGGGCACTGACATGCAAGAAGGTGATACTTAAACCGTGCTTGTTCCACAGTATTTACATTTTAACCTTGATTTTCCCTCTGTTTATGATTTCCTGTTGTTTAAGATGGCTACACTCCTTAGAAAGGAAAAAAAATGAGCTAATCCCAAGCAAGAAGCCAGTCCTGCCGTTTTCTAGATGCAGGAGGCTTTATAATAGAAGTCTTTCCCTTTATGTTGGCTGTTTTGCCCCAGCAGTTTCTGAATTACTTAAAATCCGTTGCAGTATCCTGCATGACCCAGGGTATCCAGATGAACGCATTAACTAACAGCATCCTCATTTATTTCCTTCTCTGTAAACTTCATCTAGGTAAGAAAAGAAAAGAGAGTTTTGGGCTTCTGGTGTGTACTGCACAATATATACTTCAAATATCAGAGTAACTAGTGAACACTTTATTTTTTATCTGTGTTTTCAGCACTTACCAAGTTCGATGTCAGCTCTTAGGGATGAGTAAAAATAGCTGAAGTTTATGGCAGAATTTTATCTGCTTGCAAGGCAAGAAGACTTCATTTGCATTAAGATATCAGCACGAGCTGGAGTTTTTTCACCACGGTTTCAACACGGGAGCACGTTTGGTGCCTGAGGGCACCAAGGACAGTTTATTCAGGAGGCTAGGATACTAGAGAAGGGATGAAGCTGAGCGCCTCCCGTGACAAAAGCTCTCCTTAGTGACGAGCAAGGCTTGGGCGGGGTGTGAGCTCTTCAGATTTGTGAGGAACGGGCTTTGCTTCTCTTTTTGTCTTCTGCAACCGGCATGTCATTGGGACTGGCAACAAACCGGCGAGTGAACACAGACATCCCCTTGTTAATGAAGGGCTTTTAAAATCTGCTTTTCTTTATTTCTCTTTCACTGCAGGACGTGTATCACCATCTTTTTGTAAAGCAAACCATGGAAAAGGATGGAGAGAAGGAAGTTTCCCATTGCCAGGAACTACTGCGCTTCGGTGAGTCTGTCGCTGCTGTGACCCTAAGGCAGCGCTGCCGACAGCCCCAGGTCGGTCCCTTCCTTCCTCTGATAGACGTGCTGGAGGGCACGGCCTCGGGCTCTTGGTCCCTCCTGGTCACCCTGGTAGGCTGTCAGCAAGCCGTGTCCTGTAGACCGTGCAAACCCTTTCCTTGGTGGAATGCCCCCTTTCCTGGCCCTGAGAACAGCAGCTGCAAAGCCCTTTGCTTTTACCAGTGGGGGCCCTCCTTGCCTTTATAGCAAAGGAGTTGTTTTACCTGTTTACTTATATGTTGTCTGCTGCTCATTGCATTTAAATGAGGAATTAGCTCGTTTGCCTCAAAGCCAAGTCTTTTCGAGCCGTGCCTGTAGGAGGAGAATACTAAGTACTGCAAAGTGGGATTCGCCTGTCAGTCTTAAAAAAGTCTCCGTTGCCTCTATCAGAAGGGAGCAGTTGGCGTCTGCCTCAGAGGCGTTTCTGTAAGTAAGCACGTGTACACTCAATAGTTTGCCATCGAGTGGATGCTGAATTTTCAGGTTATTGTCCTTGGGCTTCCTTAAAACCTCCTTGGTTCCCTTGTGCTTTCGTGGTATGCAGAGTGGGACCAGCCCTGGCGCGGCCCCGCAGGTCTCCCGAGGTCTCATTCAGGCCTCGCTGAAGTTAACGAGAGTTTGGACATTGCCTTCAGGGTGAGGATTTCACCTCTGTAACCTGGTTTGAATGCCCCTGGTTTCGTGCAGAGCTTCGTGGAGACCCTAAGCTCCAAAAGAAGACAAAAGACCTAGGAAGAACTGTGTGTGCAGGAAACAAAACGTGAGCCGGGAATACCCAGAAACTGTCAGAAAGGAGCTTTGGGGCTGTTGTTATGGTGAAGGACAGAGACAGCAGAAATTAAAAATATGAAAAAAAAAATAGAATTAAAAATAAAAATAGAAAGTTTCCAGAAGCTTCTGAAAAGCATTTTCTTGTGAATGTACTTTGCTCCAGGATCTCAATTTTGTGACTTATTTTTAGTTGCTGGAGGAGCCAAAGCTTAAGGGCAGGCAAACAGGAAAGCATTCCATTGAAATCAAATCTAAATCCAGACATGAGCCTGGTTTTCAACTTGCAGCCCCATTCCAAATCCCTTTAAAGTTTGCTTGTCACTTAATTGCACTGCAAACTCTTGGCAGCCTCCTCACATCACAATCCGAAGCTGTCACAGTAAGTAAAAGGAGATATAAAACCTCTCTAACGTCTGTCAGCGTTTAGAAACCGGTTTCTAACTGCAATTATGTACCAGGCAATAAGTTCACCGTGTCAGGTCATGAGGCCCAACACAGCAAATGAAGGTCCGTCAAACTTTCTGGGGCCTTGTTTTATTAGGTGACCTTTCTGGGACAATAAAACCCACCTTTATTTATCATATCCAGGACTAGGGTCTTTGATCTCAAGTTTCATGTAAAGCAGCTTTGTTTGAACAGACACATAAAGAAAAAGATAATTAAAATGATGGAAAATGCTCTCGGTTCGCTCTTGCGCGCCAGCAAAACTCTCAGTTACATGCATGGGTAATGACAGAATTTTAAACTGAAATATTTCCATATATATATATATATGTATATATATGTGTATACTGCTCACTAGGTGAGGGGAACAGTGTGCAAGAGAGCAGTTAATCGAGGCAGAGTTTCCTGTGATGCTCCGTAGTCTTTCCCACAGCTTCAGTGCTGGCATTTGGGTCCAGGCTGGGAGTCGCTGCACCAAATACCAATAAAAATGTGATTTCGAAAGAAAACATTCCCTCCATTCTCACTGTTGTGAGACCGTGTTCAGGCCCCCCGTCCAGCGCAGCGATGGAGGAGGAGGAGGAGGGAGGATGGCAAGGGGAGAGCTCAGGTCGGGGTTTGTTTTTAAGCCTGCCTCATTTTCGAGAGCACTTGTTCAAGCCTAGGGAAATTCAGGAATGGGAACAGGTACATGTAAATGTTAATATTTTCACAGAAATGGCTGTTTTCTCCCCGATGTGCTTTCTGAGCCTTTCAAGAAATAGTCGCTGGCACTTAGTGTTGCTATGGAAATGTTAGAAAGGGGTAAGCAAAAGAAGGTCAATTCTGCTTGTGAAAAAAAGACAGAAAACAGGTGAAAGGAAGAAAATGTAATTATCCCCATTTTACAGCTGGGAAATGGGAGCACAGGAAAGAGGAAGCGCCCAGTTGTGGAAATCTGTGAGTCCGTCGAGGTTCGGCTGTCATGACCCTCTGATTTGCTGACCCTCTGCCTTTCTCCTGCGTCTCCACACAGAGGCACCCCTCGTAATCACTGCTCTCCTTGGGGAGAGTCGTAATGTGAAGTGTCACCTCTGGGGCCTGCCAGTCATCCCTATGGCAGCCACTCCATGCTAATCTAATCAGGGAAGATCCTGCTGTGCTGCACGGTGTCTTTTGGTGTATACTGATCTACAGACCAAGACAAGCCCCTAAGGGATCGGTGCTTTAATCTGGTGTTCAAGGCTCCTTCCTGCTGCAAGGGTGTCAGATCTAATCTGCTAGGATGGGGTAATCGTAATCCGGGGAGAACCAGAAGTGAGGTCTTGATGGAGAGCAGTGAAGGGACGTGGCTGCCTGGTGTCAGGTGGAGCATCGTGATGGGGCCCGGACACAAATCACAAATGTCAAGGTTGTCAGATAGGTGTGTGAAAGAGCACCTGAGAAATGTGAGGAGCTTTAGACATCTGAATGTGTATGTCAGCATAGCATAAATGCCAGGTGATTGACAGGGGTGTACGAGTAAGCGGAGGAGCAGAGAAAAAGAGGCAGAACAAGCACAGCAGCCCTGCCTGTTCAAGGAGCAATCCTGAAGCCACCGCTGCCTCCTGACCCCCTTTTATACCTGGTTCCCTCCGTGGGAAAAGCTCAGAGTGATAGCTCAAATTGATGGAGGTTATTGAAATTCATTAGGGTCGATAATGAGTGTGATTATGATATTATATACTTGGCACTCTTGGCTTTAAGCAGTGCATCGAGGTAAAACCCTGATGGAAAATCCAACAGCCTTTTGGATTGCAGCCCTTGTGGCTTTTATGTCCTGCTGGTTGTTACAAGATAGAGAAGAAAAGAAGGAAGAACCGAAAGGATGAATAATGCCTGAGAATACTGCTAAAGTCAGTGCTGGAATATTCTTGGCAGTGCTGTTTAACTGTTGTGGGGCTTTTCCTGGGCTAACATTGCCTTGTGTTATAAACCAGTGTATCTTTATTTTGTATCTTAGTAGATATTTTAGGTTCTATGTGTTGTGTACTTCTGCTGCCTATTCCTATTGCATATTTTAATAAGATATACGACTGCTACGACAAGAGCCGATGCAATAAAGCTTGACTGATTGATGCTGCTTGTATATTTTAGACTGACTCTGCGAATCAGCCTGAATTTGCAATTTGACAGTAAACTGATACTGATCCAAAAGCTATTCATATGACACACAAAGCTCGTTATTGTGTATTCTGTGAGTGTTTTCATTAGTTGTCTGGCTGGATTTTAAATTTCAGCTAACCCAACAAAGTGGGAGAATAGAAGTAAAAATAAAAACAGTTCTGGAAATTGCAGGATGCAGCGGTAATAAATCATTAAAAGTAAAACAAGCACACGACCAACTATTCCTTAGAAGCGAGATTTCAGTGTTTGTTTCTGCTTGCTGTCCGTTTAATAAGGTATCCAGTGTTAGATGTGTGTCTTCCTTGGAACCCTGCAGACAGAAAGCTGCTTGAAAATTAGTGCTTTACTTTCCTTTAGTATTCGAATGAGGGAAAGGGAAGTGGACTTGCCTCATTTTATTCTTGACTCATTTGATACAGTTAGCTGCGTTGAAGAGTAGAGGGGACTCTTAGAGCCCTGCATCTAATTTTGGGGGTGGCTGGAGCGCTTGTAAATTAAATACCTTGGTGGTTAGCTGTTGTCTCAGCTCCTTATCAGGGGTGACCGGTAGATGCCAATCTCATGCAGAGGCCAGGCCCAAGCCCTGTGCACAGGAATTAAACTGTGATGGGACACGTGTCTTAGAGGTCTTTAGAACGAATATATTGCCACCCGTTCCTAAGTCTGGATTAAGCAATGAAGCAAGATGGGCTCCCTAGCTGCACGGGGAAGAGGCTGAAGAGACAGATCTCCTCTAATCGTGGTTCGTGTTTTGTCTTTCTGAACAGGACAAGTTAAGACTTTTATGGAGGAGTAGGAGATGCCGTCAGAGAGGATCTCTAACCTTACCAGATGACTGCTGAAACGGGAGGGAGGACGAGATAGCTGCTAATTGGTGTAAGTGCTCCTTTGTGGCGCCTGGAAGGGATGGGCAGGGGGACTGCGTGCCAAAGGTGGTCCTCGTAGTGTGCGGGGAGGTGACGACTCTTGGTTTGCTTAGCTGGGCATGGCCGTGGGAAGAAAAGCAAAGAAAACCCAAATACCGTAGTGAAAGCCTCATACTTTGGTTCTTATGCGAGTTATTTTAAAAGGTCTGAATGCTGGATCATCAAAACTGTCGTGCTCGTCTAGCCCCTTGGTAGAAGTTAGCTTCCTTTACAGAGGGCAACTGCTTGTAGAATTCCCTAGTGTATGATGTAACATCAAATACACACTTAACAAGTAAATTATTTTTATCGGAGAGGAGCAATCATTGGTAACTTCATGAATTTTAATGGGACAATTACACCCTGATCAATAATGTTACATTTAATGATTTCTCTTTCACCAACATGCAGTGTTGTCAGTTGGCCTTTAATGGAGGTTCAGTGATGCAAAACAGCCCTTGAGCAGAATCCAGTGTAGCAAGGCTGGGCCTCCTGGAAGCTCCAATGACATGTTCAAGTTCAGCTAATGAAAAGTGATCCCAAATTATCTAGCATCATGCAGATACCAGGAGGGAGAGTTTTCTTTACCTCTGAAAATCCGAGCCGCTGCCTCTGATAGGCAGATTCCAATCAGTCCTGGCCTCGTTAATTATCGTCAGGTTTTCTTGCTGTTAAGCTGAGCCAAGAAAACATTCGAAGCTTCAACAATGCCCTTGATTGTCATGGTAGGAATAATAGACCTGAAAGGTAGATGCTATCAAGGCAGAGATTTACCAACTTGATTTTCACACTGAAGTAGAGAAGCCGGTCTGAACGCTAAGCCCAGGGCTGAGGATGTGGGTCGCATCATAATGTTGTTTATCTCATTTATCCTACATGCTTAATATCACCAAGCCTGGTTCTTGGCCAAGGCACAGATGGTTTATGTCACATTGCAAGGAACATTAAGCTGCAGAATTAGTAACTTCAGTTCAGGGTATGACCCTTGTGCAGCGCGGGCCCTGTACACCCTTGGCCTCCCGCCTGCTCCCCGGTTCGTGTTAAGCAAAATGTTAAATGAGCTGCATTTTGCAGCTCGATTTCTATAACCGAGCTGAAGCATAGCTGGATTTGCAAGGAATGCCTGAGCTGGGGGAATGTGTCCCGGTCTGTCCTTGCTCCTGAGCTGTGCTTTGGGTCTCAGGGTACAACGGGAGCCAGGAGGGCAGGGGACTGGTTCTCCTGGGCAGGCAGTGGCTCCTGCTGTGAGAACGTGATAAAGCCACAAAAAATGGTTAGCATCTTTGTAGAGAGCTTTGTCTCCGCATGAAGGAATGCTTACTCTCCGGAGTAATCAGCTCCAGAGCGTATGACAGGTTTCCAATACTGAAACTGAGTGAGGGATGCCTGTCAAATTCCAGGGTTTGGAACTGTATTTTAGTTTGTAGATTATTTCCTCTTGTCTTCCTTTTTCTTGAGATTTTAGCAAAGGTTTTGATTCATTATAAAAAAAATGTCTTGAAGGAAAGAGAAAGGTTATATAGGGATCATGACATCCTGTTAGCCATCCAGGGTACATTTCAGCATAAAGTCGGTGTTTGAAAGCAAAAGCAATGGAGAATGGAGCAAAACGTCTGGTGCAGATGTCTACACAAACAGTTTCAGCTGGGACTAGTTCTTGTGTTGGGCTGGGCAATATGAACCTTTGTGAACCTTTTTAGGGCTCATCTTCTGTTGTAGCTTCTTGATGAGGAAATCTGGTTTGAGAGCGTTGTGGGAGGCCATCAGCAGGGCACCCTAGAGATGCTGGGAACCAAAGGGCTGCTGAAAACGCGCCCAAAGAGCTCAAATGTGGTCTTCGTTCTCTAACCTGAGCTCCATGTGCTATGACCTCCAAAGGAGTAAGTAATCCCTATGATTTCTTGTTAGATTTGCTCTCTTAAATATGTTGCTCGTATAACTGTTATTTCCACCTTGGTGGCAAAAAATACCTGAAGTATCCAAGTTAGGCATATTTTTTAAAAGTTGGAGTCTTAATTTGTTGTGTAGTTACGCAGATAGCAATCGGTAGATATGTTTTCATAAAGGAAGCAAAAGTCCTAATGAAATGTGCATCATTTCTCCTCGTGAGATGAGATGAAGAATTGGCTGAGGACGGTCCATCCTAGATCCCATAAATTACTGCAGTGACAAAGTAGCTCTCAGGGTTGAAGGTGAGACATGCTAGAGTTTGCTTGACTGTGAACAACGTGGTGTTTCCCATGTTTCATCTTTTTGAATATTGAATAATGCTTCTCTCTGCATAGCTCCCTTCCTTGGTGGATCGGTAAGGTGGGACTTGGTTCTCTTTCATGATCTGCAAGTGAAAGGAGATAAGATGAGGAGCAATTCTGCTTCATTTTCTCCTCTGCTTCTGTTCAAAAAACAGGTACAAGCTCTACAGCTGTTCTCCTGTTAGACCATGTCATACATGAGAAAGTTTCCTGAGAAGATCCTTAAGGATTAGGCTCATTATCAAAGCAAATGAATACATAAATATCTGAATAGATTGATGTTACAAAAAAAAAAAAGATCAATTTTGATTGCCCGAAATATTTAGTGAAGTCCAAGAAAGCAGAGTGATGGTTAAATGAAGGTAAGATGCACACTGGGTCCACAGGAGAGGGCAGTCCCGTCAGCTGCTCAAACTGTGTTTTTCTGTAAACGGTACAGGACTTCAGCAGCATTCCCAGGATACAATACAACTAGAAAATGCATATTGAAAATAGTTATTTAGCACCTGCATTGAGCCTTTTATAATGCAATCCCTACTTCGCAGCAATGTTAACGTGCATTGAAGACCGTGTGAGAATGAGATATGATCTTGTACAGCAATCTAAGCACTTGCCATACAAATCTAAACCAAAACATCTGAGGACATCAAAAATAACAGTCAAATATAGACTTCCTTTTGACAGAGTAAAACGTATGAATTATTTTCAGTAAAGATGCAAGGATTTAGAGGTTTGAGCTTACTGCCTTTGCAGTGAAAGGTGTACTAGGCACTGCTTTCAGGTGGCAACCAAGAGTGAAGGTTGTGCAGAGACTGCTGGAGAAGGGTGTGCACTGGATAACTAGCACATTTCCTGCAATTAGACTTTCCCTCTCTGGTTTCTTCTTTAAAAGAAAAAAAATAGTATTTTATTTTACCTTCAGTATAAATGATACTCCCCAACTTGAAATTCCGATGTTGCAGTTGTTGCTGTTGCACATGATGTTTCATTAACACTGTTTTTGCTGCGACACACATCTAAATACACTCCGTGCATTCAGTATTGTCGTGGCAGTTCCCGGATCCCTTACCAGGTTTGTTCCTGTGTGGTGAATAACAGACCTGCCTGGTTTCCAGCTTGGCTCACAAACCACCGCTGTCATTCTCTGCACTGCAGGAACATTTCATGGCAGCAGTGAATAACGAGGAGTAACTTTGTCTCCTGGTTGGCAATCCCAGATGGATGGGAGAATTGCCCTTGTTTATTTTAAAAAGTGCCTTTCCCAGCAGCACCAGTGGGTAGAGCCAAGCCTCAGTGTAGGAGTCAGGATGAGCTGGTGCTTCTCAGCTGAGCATCCGGAGCTGGATAGACTGCTGTGTGCTTTGTACTGCTGTCATCTGATGAGAAGGCTTGGCTGCATTCGTGGCAACTCTCGTACAGGCAAAACTGTTGAACCTTTTGCAAAAATGAGGCTTTAGGAGGCATCCAGGTCACTCACGCAGGCTGGTTTCCCGCTGTCGGAACCTTGCTCTGTCCTCGCGTTTCTAATGCGGCTCCTTGCTGTCATAGGTGGCTTCCGCCTGCAGGGACACGTTATCCCGTTGCACCAGCACGTCCTCAGAGCCGTCGGAGGATTCCCTGGCAGGGGACGGGCGCTGGAAGGTGTCGTCCTTTGGGAAGCGTCGCTGCTGGGGTGCCAGGGGTGCTTCTTGTTGTTTGGTATTTAAACAGCACCGGCCCTTTTCGGGCAGTCTGGCTCCAATCCTGTGGCTTGGGCTGCTTTCCAAAGCGTTCTGTGACTTTCCTGTGTCCCTGAGTGCCGGGGGGGCGATTAGGGCTCTAAAATCCTGATTTTCCCCCTGCTGCCGTGAAACCTCTGCGGATTATCAGAGCGGTGCTGATGGAAACGGCCTCTTTCAGGCTTGCTGTTCATTTGCAGACAGCTCAAACAATTGGATCTTGAGCCCGTGGTTATGTGTTTCTTGGGTGATGTGGATTTTTAAGCAAGATTATCCGATTTTTAATAAAGTCGACCTGCTTCAGGATGAGTGTGCACGGTGCTCTTACCATTTAATAGGTTGGGAAGGAAACGCCGCACCTATTGTGTGGGAACAAACCACAACGCCCTCCAAACGCAAACGAGGGAGTAACTCTGGTGTCAGACAGGTTTCTGAGGATCCACAGCTTCCCCCTTTCCATGGTGCTCCTGCAGGGAAGATGCATATACTTAAAACAGGTCTGGAAATGATAGAATTGCTCTGAAATTCCCTTCAAAGAGTGTTCTTGGGAAGGAGGAGCAGAGGTGGCTCCTTTCGTGTGGGGTGGCAGCTGGCTCCCACCAGCTGCAGCATTGCTGCTGCTCTAGGAGCTCGGTTCACCTTCCCCAGCAAGTTCCTAATCGGCTGGCCGCTCTCAGCCCCTTTGAAGCTGTGCAACTTTGCATCAGGTTTCAATATTTATTGTGTCTGAGGAAGAGAAAAGGCCTGACTGCATCCCAGTAATAGCGGCACTTTGGTGGGAATATAAAACCCTATGCTTTGATATCCATTCCAGAGGCTGCTTATATATTTTATATGCCATAGTTGCTAAAGATACAAGATAAATAGCCTTTGATATGGGCTGGGAGCTCGTATCTTCCTCCAAGACTTTAAAGCACTGGGGTAAAAGTTGTTTTCTGCTCTGCCTTAGCGGGTCTTGAGGTCCCCTCTGCAGAACAGTCCCACTCGGTCAGGATGGCAGAGGATTGTTCCCCCTGTGTGTCCTTGGCTCCAAACCTCTGCAGTTTGCATCCGTCAGCAGCTGGATGCCAGGTCTCACGGCAAGGGAAGCGTGTCCTGGAATCACACTGGGTCTGGGGTTTTTCTTTTTTTCTTTTACATTTTGGATGAGTGCTGTATAATTGTGCATGATTTTTGTATATCTGTTCTAGTTCCATGCAACTCTTAGTTTGAGGATTGGTCTAAATTTGACTCACACAAATCTCGCTCAATTTCACACAAATCTGTGTTTTGACTTCTCATTATCTTTATGCCAGAAATTCAAAGTCCTGTGGAATTGAAGGGCATAGATTATGGGAATATTTCATTACCACAAAGGAATAAACCCTATAACACTCGTTTTTTCTCAGGCAAAAGTGTATTAGTTTGAGCCGTGTTTGCTTATCCTTGCTTCTGGTCTTCCTCCAACACTGCATTGCACACCCATGCCTTTGAGTGGAGTGCTGCAAACAGCCTTACGTGTATGTAGGAAAATACTCTTGTTCTTTGCAGTGGAGATGTCTTGTCCCCATGATAATTTCAGCGCTCAGGAAACACTTCCCACTGATACTTGCTCGTGTGATGGTAATAACACTTGCCAGAGGGTTGCCGAAGCTGTGGCTGGGTAAGGTCCCTTTTGCTAGGGAGCGACACGAGGGAGGCATTGGGGCTTTTGTCTGCAAAGCTCGTAAGGCTGTAAAATTGGTGTGAACTGGGTGATTATCACACGCCCAGTGTGTTGGGCATAATTAGTCAGGCATAATGGGCTGCATAAATGTGTGAGGCTTGGCCTGCTGGCACTTAAAAAGCCCCGCATTATTGAAGCTAATAAGATGAGACTTTTGTAAGAAATGGTCATGCTTCTCTCCTAATTATCAATTAATATCACCATCACTGGTGATATTCATACAGCGGTGATATTAAAATAAGTAACATATCAGTTTGTGGGAAATGGGGAGGTGCTGAGAAGCTTGTCCATGTTTTTAAGTGAACTATGGTAAAAATATAGGGGGGATTTTAAGTCATTCATTTTGAGTTAAATTCAGAAAGCTTTTTGAGAGTCGTATAATTTGTCAGGAGCATTCTTAGCCAAGAGCTAAAGCAAAGTGCCCGAGGGGACAGTGATCCAGAGAGAGCTGCTTGAATCATAAGGTTTGGAAACTTCTTAGCATAGGAGTATATGATTGAATAAAGGTATGCATATGTTGATAAAAATACCTAGAAATAAATAATACATAGAAATAAATACATAAAAAGAAACAATAATAATAAAATAAGTGATAAATAATAATTTTAAAAAGAAACAAAAGGAAAACACATAGATATGTATAGAGAGTACTACATGAACCTAGATGGTGATAGGAAACAACTATGTTTTAAAGCAGACCAGGGTTCAGGCCTGTGATGCTTACCTGATGCAGTTTTACCTGTTTGTGGTTGGGAAACGTTTTCCTAGTGAGACCTGGGAGGGAATAATCCCAGTGAAACCCAAGTCCCAGATATGCCACCATGAAGAGCGTTTGGACGCGGCTGGCTCAGGGCGTCCAGAGCTGCTGCCTGCTTCCCTGGGCTCTCTGTGGTAGGAGCCACATGCCCCTATGTTTCCTCTTACAGACATTTCTTTAATGTGATAAGAACCTGAACTTATTATTGTCTTGATATTGTCCTTCACTGTAAAGATCTAGCCATAGGACTGCAGGAAAAAGTATTATCAGTATAGCTCTAAGTTCTAAAATCTATAGCACAATCATTCAGTTTCTTGGAAGGAGCTACAGAAACTATGACATTCTTGCTAAATTGATGAGAAAACCAGAAGTTGAAGATGAAAGAAAAATTGTACAAGATACTAAAAAGATGCAGCCTTCTGAAGCAGAGAGAAACGAGAAGCCACTGAAGCAGAAAATGGGGCTTTGGAAAATGAAACACAAAAATTATTGACACTGCAAGGAGAGGTAAGGAAAATGTAATTAACTGTGTGGCACATGCCAATAACACTGAACCCCATGAGGAGAATGGGCATGGCTCTAGAACATTGTGATTCAGTGGAACCGGAGACCAGTAAATTAGGAAGAAGTGGAAGGCTGGTAGCAGTCTAGGAGAAGGGAGATAGTTGGAACGTCTAAAGGAAGAACACGTGCCAGAAACAGTCATCCTCCTCGAAGGTATTGGAGCCAGGGGAGGCAGGAAGAGGCAATGGAAAAACTGCCTCAGTGCTGCAGGGATTCCTGAGCCCTTAGGGAAGATACAAAGTGTAGGGATGGCTGGTGTTCCAGTCTGGAGCAGAGGGAATTGAATGACTTTCCATTGCTCTCTTTCTCTAAGAAAATGAGTTCCAAAACAAGTGTCTTCTGCCTTACTGGATTTCTCACAATGCTCTGGGTTTTGCTTCAATGTGGGTGTTGATATCTAGTAAACGAAATTGTTGATTTAATTAATTAGGCTGTGGTACTAAGAACTAAGCTAACTCGATGAACCTTTAGTGATATGTCAGGTTTTTAGTTTAGGACTAATTGCAAAGCTATGCGTGGTTTCAAATACCAAGCTATCAGTGCGTCGAGTAATACCAGACATATCTCTAATAGACACAGTTTTGTCTGTAAATCTCAGTTATTTTGAAAACATATAGAGCTTTGTGTCTCCTTGTCTCATCTAGCCCACTGTCTTTAAAATGACCCTTTTATAAAAGAATAGAGGAGGAAGATAGTAAGATAGTAGAAGCTTCATAGTGTGGGACTGGAATATTTTGTTCATGAGTTTCCTTCCCTTATGTCAACTGTAGGGTTTTTTCTTTGAAGGCAGGTAGAGCTACATTCTGCAGAATATTCCTTGCGGAAGCTCCTCTCACTTGTATTGCAGCCAAAGGGAATGGATATGGAAACGTTAGCACCCTACAGAGCAAACCCTTTTTTTGAATACTGATGAATAATTTCAGTATTTAGTTTCCTTTCCTTGACTTTGATTCCCTCATGTTGAACTTGATGGAATTTGACATCTAACTCTTCTTCTTATTGTGATTGTTTGGTCATTTGGTCATGCCGATTAAAAAAATAGTTGAAAAAATTATGGGCCAAGAGAACATTTAGCAATTTGTTTAATTAAGGAGTTTTGTGACAAAGATCACACATGGCATACCTTTTAGTCTTCTTAATACAAGCCTTTGAAAACGTCTTTCTCTGCCTGCATTGATGGGAGCTGCTGGTAATTTTAGGTCACAGCTCTTCACACATCCATCTGATGTGATTGAAGGAGTAGTATCATTAGCCAGGTCGACAGGAGAGACTAATTTAATGGGATTAAAGACTGCATAAACTTGACGTACGCTAAGATTTTCATGCAGAGAAAGAAGTTTTAGAGCTGGAATGAAAGAATGAAAATGTGCATATCAGGTTTAGAGCTACTAAAAGCAATAAAAAAGTTCGCTCTACCCAGCTAATGAATCTAAGGGCTATGGAGTTTTGCTAGACTTCTCTCATCTCCAAGAGTGAAAAAGCAGAGTTTGGAGCAAAAGAGAAGGGAAATAGTGTCAAGCAGAAAATAAACAATTTAGGAATATATTAAATACCTTTGGAAATGCTGTGCTGTTTCAAAGAGAGACAGTGCATTTGGACTATTGATCTGTGCTCCAACTATTGTCACGGTGTCACAATTGATTCGTGGCTGAAGACATTTCCATTCCTAAATCGTCAGTTTTTTAAAAGCGCGTCTAGACCGTTCTGCCTGGAAATTCTTCACAATTACTTCTGCACATGTCCTGCATGGGAAAGAACAAAGGGCAGATTTTCCAGTCCAAGTTTTCATGCCGTTACCTGACTTTGCCCTACGTCCCCCACAGTGCCGTATCATCCTTAAAACTGCTTTACAAAAATTCTTTGGTGTGCTTCAGGTAATGCCACAATTAGTTTAGTAGCACTTTAAGGGATTTTTTTTGAGTTAAAAAGGGCCAGGAATCTGTTTCCTTCGTCTTGAAACACAAACAAAAGTTTTAGAATGTATTTTAGAGTATTCCTGTTATGGCCTTTTATGAAGTCCTCTGAAAATAGGAGAGACTAGATAGATATCAATCAGGAATAATGGATCTTGACTAGGGCTGTAGAGCTCTCATGGTTAATTAAAGCTTCATTATCACTATCGCTACCTCTCTGTTGAAATTTTACCTTTAAGGAGCATAATTCTAGTTAATATTTAAGGCTTCCAGATGGAGCTATGGGATTGCTTTTGTCTCGTTTTGAATAAAGTCTATTGATGCAAAAATTGTAAAAAATCAGTAACAAATTTTTGCTTTATGATACCGATGATAGTCCCAAGAGCTATGGAGCACTTGAATGTAAATAATAATAAATGTATGCTCAGGACGAGAAAAGCTCCTAGGCAGGGGAAGCCCTGACCAACGAATAGTCTGTGCTAGGCACAGGCCCTTGACAGTGTCTGAAATTCAGGTTGCATGGAACGTCTCTTGTCCTCAGTGGACACCGTAGGCCTGAGCTGTAACCAGAGGAATAACCTGTTTGGGCTGGTTTCTGGTTTTCCCGTATTAACCTGGTTCCCCCTACAAGCTATGCAAACTTTCCCTTCCTCTGATGCATTCTACTCTTCTACACCAAAGGTGTTATGTGACCACATATCAGTATATCCTACTGGTATTCAGTGTCTCAAAATGTCCTGGGATCCCATCAGTAAAATCTCCTCAGTTTTATTCCTCAGTTAAGAATCTGTCTATTAATACTCTCCAGTAGACTAGAGTCGGTAAATTAAATAAGGCCCCTTTAACCCACCCCTTTCTGTGCTTCCTTGCCACGTCCTATTTCTGCAGGCTGCTCATTTTTTTGTGAATATTGTCGTTTTTGCACAGCCCAGGCTTTCAGCAGTTCTTCAGAGCATGGCATTAAACGGCGTTTCAGTATTAAATGATTTGCTTCCAAATTTGCTTCCAACGACTCTCAGTATGGCCATCTACCTCTTACGAAGGTGGAAATCTTTCCTGTAGTGCATTTGGTGGCCGTTCTCTAGCACAGCACTTCCTTTCATAGTTGGCCACTACATAATCCTATAAATGTCATATACATATATGCCATATACGTGTGTATACGTGTGTGCATGTATACGGTGCACAGACAGATGCAGGGTGGCTGTGATGGATGGAGCCAAAGAGCACTGAGGTCCCTGAGCCATCTGCAGGAAAGGTAGCTGGAGACCCAGAGGCAACTGCAGGTGCTTATTTTCTTTGCATTTTTGGTACCCAATGCAGTGTGTAATTGAGATGAGACAACAGTTTGGCAATTATAACAAGCTAATATCTGTAAAATGTCTGTTCAGAAGGTAAAAAATGGATTTTTTTTTCCCCCTCTGGAAAAAACACTTGACTCTCTAAAAGAGACACAACGTGCCAGCATTAAGAACATTCTGATATTCTGTACCAGAAAAACAGACCGAAGGTGATTGCTCTGCCTCTGAATTACTTGTATAGGATTTTTGATTGTATTCCTATCGGAAGGAGAAGAGAAGAAGACTCTAAACTATTGCTACTCCGTTTTCCCCTTCCCCAACTGTGAAAATTGCTGCCTTTTAAAGGGTTTGTGTGTCTATTTAATTATAGAGTGTTATCTGCATCTTATTTTACAGGTGAAGAGATTTTGTGCATTGAGTAGGACAGGGCGTGTCCTGGAGCAAATAGTCGCCTGGTATTTACATGATGGGACGTTTTTGGGGCACATTCCCAAAGGGAACCTGTTCGGCCTCGGCGCCCGGTGCGTTGGCACCGTCTCCCATGGTGGCGCATCTCCATGGCACATCGTAGGGAAATCCCTCCGGAAATGACTGCACTTCACAGAGGAAAAGAGAGTTTTGGTTCCGAGCTGAGTTTCTCTTATTTCTGCTGGTAGACTAGCAAATTTTAGTCAAATTTTCAGAGCAAAACCTACCAAACTTAACGAGCGATTAAAATCCAATGGGAGATTCTTTGCAGCATCTGAAGGGGGAGTGGAATATTGCAGACTAAATTTCTGGCACACAGAAGCTGCTAGGATGGGAGCTGTAGAAATCCCCATAAATAATGAACACATTCATTAAAAAGTAAGAACTTCGGCTCCTGCTTCTAAGCCTTACCGTAATTAAAACTTGCATCAAGAGGAGTTTCTGACTGCACACGCCATTCGCAATGAGGACATCAGGCTGAAAGCAAATGGGAGCTAGGAGATGAAGGACGGGATAGGAGGTAAAATCAGCATCTAGTGGTCAGGCCTTCGGACCACACTAATCACTGAGTAGGTCTCTGTTAGTGTTAGAGCTGTTCCTAGCCTATTATTTTTAAACGAGTCTTATTAATCAGTTTTATTCAGTTCAGTCCCCAAATATGTCCTTTTCCACCTGTCACCAAATTCCTGCGGCAGCCTTGTGTTGTAATCGAAGTAATCAAAGTCGTCAAAGGGACTGTTTGTGCCCAGTTCTGTACTGATACTCGCCCTTCGTATTGAAGCTTCCGCTTCCCAACGTGCCTGGCGAACACAGTTATTTAATCATCTCTCTTTGGTTTAAATGCTGCATTTTCTATTGTATAGAGGGAAGAATTGGTGGGGTGAATGTGATTTAAAACTCACTAAGTTGTGCAAGGACACAATAGCTGTCCTAATTATACCATCCAGTGTGCTGGCACGCTGATTGGTGTTTCGAGAGCCACGATATGTTTCAAAGTCATGTAGCAGGAATCGACAGAGTTTAGAAGAGCCTTCTTAAAGCGTTAACGTGTTTCTTTGAGATTAGCAGTGGTATTTTACACCGAATATCTGTCTACAAATGTAGTGTTCATGTATTAGCAGATATTCAGAATTAGGGAGTGTTCAAGTTACCCAAAAATGTTAGCAGGTTTCTGCTGATAATGCGCAGAGTATCGTGTGATTTTAAGACCTGATTCTCTATATATCATCATTTATTTTTTTCTATCTTCTTACTGCTTTCTTCTTCGAAAAGCAAAGGAGGAAACGTGTGACACGGTTTCCGTGAGACAGTCTCAGCTCTTTCTGACAGGCATCTGTGTTTCATTAGAGACCTTTGAGGCTGCTTTTCTTGGTCCTTTGGTGCTCATAGTGTTGCCAGGTAGAATGAATCTTGGCAGTAGATAATTTGGAGGAGATTCCTGGCAACTCCTAGAGCAATATTTGTCCTCTTGTGTGAAAGAGCAGGTCAAAGCTGCGAGCACAGGAGAGGCCAGCAGTGATCTCCTGCTCTTCCCGTTCAGTATCCCCCGTGCTGCAGAGTTTGCCTGACACTTCAGAGCAAATCTCCCAAGGAGCTGTCCTGTTGGTGTTGGTGTCGCTTGGTTTGGGGTGAGAGGCTGGGCTGGTTTTAGTTTTTGCCTGGGCCGTTAAATGGGAATCTAAGTGGCCCTTGTGACTGGGGGGAAGGCTCTGCCCCCTCGCACTGCCCAGCGTGAAGGGATGCGCAGATCGAGGTGCGGTCTGCCCTGGTCAGCGGGCAGGAGGTTTGCCTTAGAAACCTCGGGACAGCCCAGCGCTGCGTTTGGAGTTGTGCTCTGCAGTGTCTGCTTGAGGAGGTGCTTCGGATCAGTGGGTGTAAGGAGAGCAGGAGGTCTGGGTGTCTCTGTGCTTTACTGTCGCCCCTTCTCTCTAACGGGTGATGGTTTCAGCTGTTAAAGGCTGGTGCTCAGACCTTGGTGTTGGCCCTGGCCCCCCTTCCCGAGCTGTGCTCCGCTCTGCTCCCAGTCCGTAGGTGGCAGTGATCCTGCGCTCCAGCGGGGATGTCATGGGTGCTGCGGGTCGCGTCAACCCCCTGAGCTACCTGGGCACAGGGTAAAACGTGCCTGGGTGCCTGTGAGTCCGGGGGGAACGAGAAGCACGCGTGGACCTGCGGAGCTGTCAACGCGGCAGGAGTGAGGGGGCCTCCTTCACTGAAGGAGGACAAGAGCTGGAATGAGCGTCTGACCCAATTCCGTTTTTGCATCCCTACGGTTTTGGAACAGGAGTCAAATCTCTGGTTAGTAATGTCCACTCTGCCCAAAGCAGAAGGGGTTAATCTCAGCCAAGGGTGCACATTGCTGTAATGCTGGAAAAGTTACAGCCTTGAGTTGGGCGCTTACATCTGCCTTAAGATATTCTGAGCGCCTTGTCTGAGGGCAATTAATTTCCTCGGAAAGAAAGAAAATAAATTAGCAAGCTGAATAGCCTAAACCGGGCAGGGAGAAGCAGAGTGCCTGTGGCCATTTACTCAAAGTTAATTAGGAGCTTAAATCTACTGGGGACCCTGAGCAGGGAGGTCTCCTCCCGTGCAGTGCTCCCTGCGAGTCAGGGGGGCTTGGGGTGGCCGAGCTGTAGTTGGGGGCGCTCGCAAGACCGAGCGCGTTGGTCTGCAGCCAGAGGAGATGAAGGGGCCGAAGGGCTGTGAGAAACAGTTTTTTATGTTACTGGGAAATTTCCATGGGCACATAGGAATGCAAGCAACTTCCAAGACACTTCCAAACAGGGCAGGAAAGCTGGCACAGCTTGAGGAGAGAAGGCAGGGGCTGGAAGGTTGATGGGATGTGAGAGAGGCAGCAGCGCGCTGTGCTTTGGCAACTGCAGAGGTGAGGAATAATTCAATAATAACTGTATTGCAAACATATATTTGCAGGGCAACGTGTCTAATGGCACAATATGTCACATTGCCGAGACTGCACAGAGAGGACATCCCTCAGCATGCAGGGCGCTTTAGAGACGTTTTAGTGGAGGAATGTGCCCCACTGCCCTGCAGTGGCCAGGGAAGACGCTCCACCTGCAAGGGTCAGGTGTGCAGAGGAGCCTTAAAGAGCAGATGAAGAGCACCGAGCTTTGCATCAGCCTGAGCATCGTCACCTGCCTCCGTGCCCCCTCTCCAGGAGCCGGTGAGGCCCCACAGCTCATTTGCACGTGCCATATTGCTGTCGTGCACCAAAAGGATCTTTGCAGCCCTCCACAGTCTGCACCGGGTATGTAAAACACTCTCAGAAGATTTTTTTGTTCCAAAGGCTTGCCTTTTACTAGTTGGATATGGGTGTTTATTAACAGCCACATAATTTGTGACTAATTTATTTTTCCCTGCAGCAGTGTCCTTTCACAGCTGAGAAGTGAGCAGCTGAATCGTGCCTTATGTTTGCAAAGTCATACGGAGAAAGAGGGAACCACATTTTTATCCACAGTCAAGAATGGTTGTGGAAGCAAAGCCATTCGGAGACAGCACTTGTAGGAATGACACAAATAAATGATGAATGAAGGCGGCCTGTGTACAGAAACGGAGTGTTTGTACAGATAAAGCCTGGGCACAGATGGCCTTGTCTTATTCATGCCTTCATCTTTTTATAGTCTGAAAACACTTTTGTTAATATTGCAGTCAGGCTTAGTGAATTCTGAAAAATAATAAGTTAAGAAATTGTAAAAGTCTTCCGTCCTTTTTCACTTAGTATTGATGTGTAAAACTAACTGTGCAAAATTTTGTGTCGTTTATGTTTCTGCCTTGCCAAGTAAGACATCAGATTATATATCTGAGAATTTCACTGATTTTAACAGATAGCTGATAGATGGTTTTTTGAACTAAACGATTGGGGTTGGACATGATGCAGCCTGTTTGCTGACCAGGGTGTTAGCAATGCAGGCCTGCCCTGCCAGGTGGGCCCATTTCAGCGCATCATTATGGGACACAGCTGCTGTTCAGCTACCTACTGCTGCCGCTTTCACCCCAGCCTGGCTCGTGCAGTGATTCCCGTGGCAGAGTTAGGCACTGTATTTCCTGTGTGCATCTTAGTCAGGGGTTTTATTGGAACAGAGAGGTCTGCTCTTCTGGTGGTACGCTGCCCAGCTTTTACATGAAAATCGAGTTCAAATGCATACCTTTACGCGTGCTACGAAGACTGGGTGTGAGAAAGAGAGGCATCAAGTACCTGCTAGCTAAGCCTTTGTTCCATCGCTCAATTTAAAATGTTCTGCGAGCTGGGGAAGGGTAGTCAGCAAATGCAGCAGCACTAGTTAGCACCCATCCAATGCTGCTTGGAGCAAATGGATTGAATAATGTTCTTTGAGAACATTTGTACTTAGGCAATTCCCATCATCGTTCTTCAAGCTGGAGGGTGGAAGAAGAATGGAGCCTGGTGAGGCGTTTTCTTATGGTAGGTGGACAGAGGGTGAAGTCTGTGTTTGTTTTTCTTTCTTTGCCAATGCCTGGATGGTATTCCTTTGAGTGGAGCGATGTGACAGGAATACTGTATTGACTTCAGAACTATGGAGGTTAATCCGGACGTGCTGATCACGCAGGCCATCTGGGAGCTGCTACCAGAACCTTTAGCTGGAATGCCGTGTGCGGTTGTAGATAGGCTCAATAGTAGATATAGCAAGCATCAAACAAAATATATATAGCAAACAAAATAGTACTGGAAAGATTTATGTTTGATTGTCATGTTTTTCAGTGGTATTGATAGAGCTGTCTTTGAATGCTTTGTCTCCAGAAAAGGAAGTTCTGTCCTTCCCTACTTGAAAAGTGCCTGGAGAAAAAGAAGAGAAGCAGAAGGAACTTTCCATGTGACACAAGAAAGGTAAGAGTTTTATTTTTGTTTATCTTAAATGGTGTAGAAACAGTAGATGTCTAATATCAGCCAAATCTGTAGTCAGCATGTGGCGAAGCAGCATGGGGAGAAGAGACACGAGACGATGTAGTTAGACGGGTGCAGTATACATTGGAAATGTGTACATACAGATCAGTGTTTTCCCTCTAGGCTTCCTCCCATGCCTGTGAATACCCAGCTAGAACTCCAGATTTGTCTCAGAACTGGCTGAGGATGTGCCAGCAGAGGATGAGATTGCTCAAGGCAATAAAAGGCTGTTTTCTAAAAGGATGGAATTTAAACTCCACACAGGGGCTGGTTAGAAGGCTGAAGTGAGAGCTGAGTGGTACACGGTCATTGGGCAGTGACTGAACATTGCATAAAGGTCTGCTGAGGAAAACGTCCTTTTTCTCTTTTTGAATAATAAGCTAATCGTTCCATAGTGTGTGTTACAGATGTTACTTTTGTTTGGCAACCCTTTGGAGTTGTGTTGTTTTGTTGGGATTTTCCTATTTATCTGGCCTGGATAAAGCCAGAAAGGTTTTGGTGAGATACTGAGGGGCCAGGCTGTGCCATCTGGACGCATACATGTATATGAGCCCCGGTGCAACATCGTTCCACCTCTGAGCAAAGGGAAATGTAAGTGTGTGTATTGTCCCTGTTATTCTTTACTATAGGCGTGAGTATGTCTGTAGAACTCAACTTGAAGGGGAATGGGTTTGAGGAATGTGTTTGTGTCAGGTTATCTTGAAAGTGAAGCCTCCTCCACGACCACAGTGGAGGTAAAATGGATAAAAATGGTTTTAATGGATATTTATTTTAATTTATTGTTTTAAAAGTAGATTTATCGTGCCCATTACAACTGATTGAATTATTCGTGGTTGATGTTGTTAATAGTCTTTACAGTCGCTAATGGATTGATGCTAATTCCGTGTTTGTGATAGCAAGCTGGAATCGCCCTCAGGAAAGGGCTAGAGTTGCTCGCCCCGCTAAAGCCTTCTTTTGGGAGCTGGGAGAGCCGCAGCCCTGGCTCTGATGGCTGCGCTGACTCGATGAGGAGCTGTGCCCTGCAAGAGGCGAGCGTGGATCTTGCAGCCCCAAACCCCAACTCGTTGCGTTTGGGATGTTTAAATGAGGATGGTGACGATCTGATGCTTTCTTGACGAGCTGGATGCATTAGGTTCTGTAGATCTGGGAAAAGTTCCTCAACAACAGCAGGCTCAAGCCATAGCACCACATACTTGTTCCTCTTGCCCTTCTCGTTCTCTTTCGGGTTGTGATTTTTTTTTTTTTTTTTTTCCCCCCATGATAACCTGATTTGATAGGTATGGCTGTAGGCAGTGTGCCAAACAGGAGCACCAGGTAATTAGTTCAGTGAGGGGAATAAGGAGAAGCCTGCTGCTCAAAGTGGCACATTTGTGCAGCGAGGACATTCAGGCCTCTGAAGGGTTAGGCAGGAGGTGATGAGTATCTCAAGGACCCAAGTGAAGTTATTTCTCAGTTATATACTTGTAGCTGAATGAACTGTGGTTTTAATTTCCTACCTCTAAAATAGTCTTTCTTTCTCTGCCCTGCTTTCTCCTTTGTGTTGTGAGTGCTCTGGGACGCACCTTGCTGTGAGCTCTCTGCAAAACGGCTGGTTCGAGCACACGAGCAGAGAGTGGTAGTGGGAGACCCCTAAGCCTCGCGATGCGGGACCTTTTCTCTGGTTACGTGATCACAGTTTTTCCCGTTGTGAGAGGTGATGGGTTGTAGCTGATGGATACAGAGGAGATCCAGCCCCTCTCTGGAGAAGCTCTGGCCCGGGAGCCGGCTCTTGGAGAAGAGCTGAGTTATGTGGGAGGCGGTTGGTCCGGACGTGGCCTTGGCCGGGTTGGGTACGGTTGGGATCCCGCTCTGGAAGCCCCGCAGGCTCCGAGGGGTTGTGTTGCAACCTGCCTCGTTCGTTTTGCTTCCCGATGGCTGCTCTTCTCTCACGTTAGCTCCATTAGGCTCTCTCTCCTTTTCCTGTCCTCTTTGATCTTTCTCTCCTCGTCTTCCCTCGCCCTCCTCCTGCCTGCAGGTCCCCAACGTCTCAGTAATGGTTCAGCTCTCACGGTGGTGGACCGGCCTCCAGTGGGACAAGTCTTGCACCATTCCCTCCCATTTTTCTGCCTTTTGTTCTCTTCCTTGCTGTTAGAACCATATCTGGTTTTGTTTTATTCTTTTGACCAGTGTCTGAGGGATAGTAAAGTGAGATAAAGGCAAGAGGAACTCTTATGCTGCTCTTGTTCTTCTGAGCTATCTCTCTATTCCAAGTCTTCTCTAGCTTTCCAGATCTCCTCGTGAGAAGTTCAGAAGTAGCATAGGAAAGCAGGGCATCTCCTGGTGCTTCTTGGGCAGTGCTCTCTCTCGTTCTGAAAATCATGCTCAGCACTTAGTTTTGCTGTGTCTCAACATAATCATTTTTGCTAGGAAAACTATTAGCAACAAGATGCTCAAACAGAGGTGCCGATGGCCTGTGCTCTCTGTGCATTCCCCAGCAGTTCCTACAACAGAGGATGTTTCTGCTTCCGAACTGGGAAAATACCCCGTTGCGACCATGTCTTGCCTTCCCTCCTTCTCCCACAAATGAGTAGGTTTCATGCGATGGTTATTCCCTTTCCATGCAAAAGGACAATTAAATGATATAAACAACGTCTCAGCCAAAACCATGCTTTAGTTTTAGTGGCTACACTTAAATCCTCTTTAAAATTTCCTAGAATCAATCTCTACTATAATATACAATTCTATACTTCTGTAAATGTAGAAATTTCCTTGTGTCGAATAATGTATATTAAAACCATCTTACTGGATAAGACAGATTTGTCTGAAATACAGTTCTGAGGGAAAAAAAAATCACACTTTTAAAACAGTGTCCACGTTAGAGGAGGATTGAGGAAGTGGTTTTCCGCCCTCAGTTGATTTGGTTTAGCGGAAATCTAATTTACTTGGTCAAAGTGTCCCCATCTTTGACCATTTCAGACCAGCTGTTAATCGCAGAATAAACTGCACTCTTGGATGAGAGCTGCAGCAGACGGAAAGGTGACTCTGTCCCTGCAGAGTGCCCCGGGCCTGGGGACACTGGCGTCACTCCTCTGCGTTTCTCACCTCAGGCTTGCAGTGACGGTACCAATTAACTGCAAGCACAGATACCTGCTAGGAAAAGACCTACTTAATTGCAGTTACTGTATCCAGCAGCTCCTGCATGGCCTTGGTTTCCAGCTAGCACTAATCAAGGCTGGATCCAAAAGAAGCCACAGATGGGATTTCCTTCGCTTTGCTCCAAGGCTTTATACTGATGCAAGACTGTGGGTAGTATAGAAACAGATTTATTGAGTCATTCGTTTATAGTCACCGGGAGTAAAATTCTGGTGCTTCTTATGCAAAAACAAGAGAGAGGTTCTGCTTATTAAAAAAGGATAACCTGGAAAGGGTCCCAGGTGGACTTCTCTTCTGGATGCGTGCTGGAGGTACGACACTGCTGTGCTTTCAAATTGAGGAGAGGGAAAGTGAACCCAAAACTGTGACCCAAAGCAGAGCAGGAAAACACGGAACAGCCTCGTCGTGCTAAATTAGCTCAGAGTTTTGCACCTTAGTTGCTCTTAGTAACTTCATAGTCCTTCCTACTTCCACTGGATACATAAAGCAGCTAAGGAAAATAAATGCATAATAATAATAATAAAGTCTATGCCTTCATGAGAAGCAATGTATCCGTTTAAGTGGTGGGTTGTGCTATTTATTTCACAAAATCGTGTAATTGTAAATGTTAATACTGGAGTGAGGAGGTGGCTTTGAGGAAGACTTATGTTTGAATGTTGCTTCAACTTTCTTTGACCAAAAAATCTGATTTTGTTATGTTGTATTTAAGGAATATCAAATGTACTCGCATGTTCCTAAAAGCTACTTGGAACAGAAGGGAAAAGGCCCAAACTGCTCTTTTATTACGACAACATTACAAAGTCTCTTCCAGCCGTGAGGATGCCTCGGCACTTCCATGACGCGCGCCCGTATAGGACGATATTGCTCTTGCGCCGGTGTTACGTGCTATTGAAGGTGCAACCGGGCGTGCTGCCGGTGTAACGCCTCCCTGAGGTGCCTCGGGAGTTACGACCGCAGTTCACGTTTCCTTCATCCGGCCGCACGTCTGTTAGCGAAGCGGAGCAGAGGCGGCGCTGCCGTGATCCGCGCTCCCCGTCGGGGCTCGGGGATTGGGCTCGCGAGCTCTCCGCTCGTCTTTCTGCGAGCCTGAAAGCACTCAGTCCTGTAAGGATTCCCGTTTTGGGAGGTGATGTGACTTGCTGGGGCACTGGAGATGGTTGCTTGTTAAATGGAGGCTGTGTCGCCTAAGCAGGGCGGGCTGGAGCTACCCGGGAATGTGCACCAGCCAGCTGCGGTCATCAGAAGAGGGCCGGGAAATGGGGAGCGGCTCCCCGCTACTGCCAGTAATAATGGGACAGTTGGGCACATTCTCGCTGTGGTCCATGAAGTTGTCCTTTCCGGAAGGCAGTGGGTTCCTCGGGCGCGTCAGGCTGGCGGGGCAGGCAGGCCGGGGTGCGTGTGCAGGGTCTGCGCAGCAGCCGGGTGCCGTTTTGGGTCGAAATGCCGCGGTTTGCGTCCCGCGGTGAGAGCGGCGTTCTGCCTGGAGGCTGTGGTAGCTGCCCGCCCAGCAGCGTTGGTCTGCACAGCGTTGCTTCGTCGAGGCAAACGGGTAACAAAACAATTGCCCTGGTATTCTTCGCAGCAATTAGCTGTAATGAAATTTAAGCCAATTACACGTTCAGCTGCTAGCAGCTATCTAGGCCTCCTGTTCCAGTCCCACTGCTGCCATTCCCAGGCCCATTTTGTGTATGTGCAGCTACCTTGATGATGGTCCCCAGCGATCCTGTTCAGCTCAGGAAGTTCTGCTTTTGTTCTACTTCTTGTCAGCGTTTGTTTCACATTTGTTCTGATAAATATGCTCTGGATGCCCCTTCTGTATCTTCGGTGCTTCCTGCGTTTCCGATTGCGTTTTTCACTAGTCGGAAAGTTGTCGTTCAACTACAAATTTAATTTCGGGAGTTACTTCCAAAACGTCCGAGTGGGTAATAATTAAAGCTTCACATTTGAGTGGCAGCAGCTGAGCAGCGTAGGCAAGAGAGGCCTCTCCTGTGTGACCGCTGCCTTTGCGTGTGGCATCAGCCGTGTCGTGTCCGAAGAAGCAACGGGAAAGGATATCCCAAGATATCCCAGAAACTAGTCATGGTAGTAACAGAATCAATAGGATGAGCAGAAGGAATGCAGACCACTGTTCATATTCTGTAAGAGCTAACTTGTTCTGCAACAAGTCTAACACATCTACGACTGAGCAGAGGTCACTGCTAGACACTCCAGTCCAATGGCATAACAATTCCCTAAAAAAACAATGCCTGGAAAAATCCAAGTGCTTGATAGCACTGAAGTATTTTCTCGAGCCCGTAGTGCCAGTCCGATGAATAGGACGTGGCTTTCTTGTTTCCTGTGTGCAGAGCAAGCCGTGGCACTGGCAGGCTTCTCCAGTACATAAACTTTCCATCGTTGAATATTAGGGGTCAGAAAAGAAGGGAAAACAGTAAGTTTTTTCTTCTGGTGACTCATCATATCATTTTAGATCTGCAGCTAGAACCGAACCCACCGCATTCCTTAACTGTGACTTTTTCACCTTTGCTGTCTAATTGAAACCTTCTGCATCTATAAATACACCATAAAAAACCTCCTGCCCGAATTATGGGATTCCAGAGGCTTCCAAGACTAATTGGCGCTCTGTTGGGAAGCATATGAAGAGAGGAATGCTAGGTTTTTCCAGCGACGTTTTGATAAGCCGGTGAGGTGGCTTTGCGAAGTGGTGTAGTCTCCCAGCGTGTGTTACTCCAGAGATTCCCCAGCAGAAACGAGACAGCGTAGCCCAGATGTCATCTGAGTGGAGAAAACGATACGGAAATGTTGCCAAAGTGGAGATTCAGTTATTTGGAAAAGTGGAGTGAAGAAATGAAAAAAAAAAAAAAGTAAAAAAAAAAGTGACTGGAATATGATACTGCATTTGAGAAGAACGGAACAAATGATTCAAACTGTTAAATCTTAATTTAACCTTTCTGGGAAAATACCCAGATTTTTTTGGCAAGAATAACCTCTAGCTCTCCCCAACCAAGAGTAATTCCAGTTATTGGAAATTAAAACTGGTAACCTTATTCCAGATACCAGGAAACCGTAAATGCCGCCGGTGCTAGTGCAGACATTGACAGTGGACGTGTTGCTTTCCTTCCATGGAAGCTAAGGTGAAACTCGTCGTCTTTTTAAATTCCAGCTCAACGTCTCCCTGGAAGCTTGATCCGGATTTGCTTACCCAGCAGGTCAGCCTGCTGTTCCTGGGAATAGCACCATGTTGCTGGATGTGCCAGCTCGGAGTCGGGCTCTTCGGGACCTGCTGTTCACCAACAGGGCTGCTTGGTTGGAGGCACGACCATCAATGCCGGACTTGGCTGCCCACTGCATAAGATCATGGATTTTGAGGCCTTCAGGGGTGTGAGGAAGGGGAATAGCTGAATACGGGTGCAGTTCAAACAACCTGATTGCCTCACAGGGTGGAACAACTTGCCTGATGGCGGAGGGGAGCTTTGGACATGACCTGTCTCGACATCAGCAAGGGGTTTGGCGTGGTCTCCTCCCACATCCATTCCAATAAACTGATAAATCCTGGGCTGGACGGAGGAACCACACGAGGAGTGCAAAACTGGCTGAGCTGATGAGGCCAGGTTAAACTGGCAGTGTCAGAAGTGAAGATCCTCGGAGGCCGGTACTGGCCCCTGCCCTGCTTCCTACCTGTATAAGTGAGCTGGGTGTTGAAGTGAGCGCTCTGCTGTTCACCCTCACCACATTCGCTGATGTCTCCGTGCTGGGAGGAGACATACATAGACATACATTATACAGAGAGGCCTTGACAGGATGGAAAACTAGACCAACAAGAATTGCATCATTTTTTAAAAATATGAGGAAATTCAGGGGAATTTTAATCTGGATATTAGGAAAAAACCCCCAACCCTTAAACATTAGAATAAGTTGCCCAGAGAAAGGGTGGAATTCCCCATGCTGGAAATACTCAAGACCTGACTTGATGCATCTAGTCTAAGGCTGTGGTTTTAACGGATGGTTGGACCAGGTTGTCTCCAGGGATCCACTCCAACTTGGGCTACTCAGTTTTAAGTTAGGATGCTGCACTGCCTCTCTTGTTTTTCACTCTGAACTAATGGAGTCTACTCTGCACGGGTCTGTCAATTCCATGGGTGTATCCTTGGCTATGAGCAATTTTGAGGAAGTCAGGAGACTTCCCATGGTCAAGGTGTGAAATTAATAATTTGTCACTGATTATTTCCACATAATATCTTCATTCTAATTCGCTCAGCATATTATCAGCCACCTAGTGCAAAGTCTTTGCTGATATTTATTTTGAATCCTTATGGTCAGTGATACCATCTAACTGTTTTTTTTTCCCCTGGCTATAAATAACTGTTATGGGTTCATAGATGTGCATGATTAATATCTCACCAAAATCAGAGATAAAAGCGCAACGGTAGGGAAGCTGCCTGCTGGTTTGCACATCAGCTTAATCAATTCATTATATTAAAAAAAAAGTCCTGATACGCTATTTCAGAGGGAAAAAAAAGGCAAAACTCTCTGTACTGAGCGCTCTGTTTTTATGATCACTGAATTCTGTAGAGTACTGGGATGTAATCATATTTTCATTTCTCACAATTCCTCAAATGCAATAATTTTAACTAATTCTCCTCTTTCATGTCATCGTCTTCACAAATTGTGGGCGCAACAGGCCCGAATTACGGCCTGCGCGTTGTCCACTTGGCCGCCTGATGGATCCGTGCCTGCGTCGATTCCCCAGCCGCGTTCCTCTCCCGTTCCTGCTGCTTCTCGTGCCGCGTGTGCTCAGTCGTGCCCTGCGCCTGCAGGTACGCGGGCAGGGCTCCCGAGGTCGCTCTCCTGCTCTCGGCTCGGCCGTGTTTGGGCTGCGGGTTGTGTTCCACCTTGCTCGGCAAGGCTCACGTCGAACCTGCCTTCTCTTCCAGCTCCAGCGTTCGCAGGGCCGTACGTGGCCACTGCTGCAGAAACAAAAACGGGATCGTGAAGAGCTATAAACGTTAGAGAAAATGAATAACTTTAAACACTTCAAAACTTCAAAGAGGAAGTGTTTAAGGTGGCATAGTGCATTTTAGGAATTTCATAGCTGTCCTTGAGAAGAACCCTTTTGCCAGAGAGTGCCTTCGCAACGGATTTTGCTCAAGCAAAACCCTTGGCTCATAAATAAAATGTTGTAGGTTGCAAAAACATAAAACCTTTCTTTTTTTGTTATTCTCTGAAGGCCAGAGAAGCAGAGGTCCTGAAGGAAATAAAAAAAAAAAGACTTTTACCAGTTTTTGACAGTTCCTTTCTGTGGGGCTATTTGATCAAGAAATCCCTGTGGTTTCCCCACCGGCTCGTGACTGGGTTTGTGACCCTGGACCGAAGCTGTCGCCAGTTTTCTGGCACACATCTTTCTCTTTCTCAGCTTGCAGGAAGTACACTGAAGAAATTCGGGCTCGTTGTGGCATTCAGATCAGCTTGTGTGGGTGAAGGGTACAAAAATCCGAGAGGCTGCAATATTTTGTACAGAGTGTGTCAATTTGGCTGAAGTTTTACAAATACAAACTCGTTAATTTAGTTGTACCTCTTAGGTTAACATTGCAGCGTGAGTGTTAAGGAGGTTTTGCATATTTTGGAGTGTAGTAGGTTATACTAGCAAAAGGATCGATTTTGATGTACCTCCACTTAGGTACCTTTTATATTTTCCTTTCTGTCATGTTTTGACTTTTCGTTTTGAATAAGAATGAAGAAAACCCTGAAACGATGACATTCTGTTTTCTGACAGCTCTATTAAGTATTTTATTAATATTTCCTTGTTGAAATTAGGAGGGTGCTACATAGATTCAAGAATAGAACCACGCATCATAGTTTGTGTTATACAGAGTAACAAATGCTGCATGCTTCAGCTGCAGATCTGAATAACTATAAATATTCAAAGGACTTATGTAGTTCTTGGTTGTCTTTTTAGCATATAATAGTCTTCAGTTTTCTTTTAGAATGTGGCAAAATGTTGCAGGTGACAAAAGCACTTTTTATTTTGGGTGTTTGGCATCCCTTGCTAGAGGCCAGGTTGATTAGTGGTTGGGCAGGTCCCCAAAGGAGACGATGCTTTGGCTTCCCGCGTTGGTTTTTCGGTGCTCGGTGCTTTGGAGGCCTCGGTGGCTTCTCGTTCTTGCTCTGTGTGTTAGAAAGTGCCCTTGGTGTTTGTGCAATGCGGAGGGGAGCGTCAGGGCCCCCTCCATGTGCTCTTGTGATTCCAAGCACTGAAGTAGTTCCGTGGTTACAGCGAGCTCTTAACGACACGCAGCAGCACAGTGCATTAAGGAGATTTTATTGACTTCAATTATGGATAAACTCATCAGCAGATAGTGACAGAAAGGGAAGTGAATGTAGACAAACACCGAGCTCAACACACATGTATTGCAAATCAATAGCGTTTCAGGTGGAACGCTTGTGGACCAATCACTCAATGATTAGTAAAACATGCACATCTAAAATTAATTCACACTCCAAAAAATGTAAAGATTAACTTCTCACAGCTAGATTATTGTATGTCCTGTATGGTTCCTGCTTGCCAACTGTCCTGTTTTTACACAGGAAGCGTTAGGGTGTGTGCAGTTCAAGTGCAGTAAATACAGTAGGGTTAAATGCTCCTTTGGAGCGGCATTGGGAGCAGCTGCAGGGCGTCCTCATGGCACCAGCCCCTCTCTGCTGTTGGTTTTCTTTTCTCTTTAAATAGAAGTATTTTCTGCAAACGTCATGCAGAGAAATACCCCTTAATTCTCTCCACAAAACCTGCTTTTAAAGCAAGTCCTTACAAATGCCTGGGAAAGAAAAACTGGAGAGAGATACAGTGGCATTCAGATCCCTCTCCCTTCTCTTCCCTTTCTTTTTCTCACCCCTTTCTTTTACGTTTTTACCAAGTCATCATTGTATTTCCAAGTGACTGAGAATTCAGTAGACATTTACAAGAATTCTGTTCTTCTGCTTATTTAAGTAGTTTATTTAACAACACCGGAGCTGCATATTTGGCAAACGGAGCAGTAGTTTATTCCTACGGAGTATTCTCTCATAATCTAGTATATTTCGTAACAGAAATAGAGAACTACGCTTGTTTATTGTTGTGAATCCTGTACCCACCCGGAGGGGTGGTTCTCCTCAGGAGGCTCCTGTGTGAAGATGCCCGGGGTGCTTTGTACCCAAACCCACCCTGCCGAACGGGGCGCTCCTCCTCGCCCACGGGGTCCGCCACTGGATTTACCTCGGGTTTCGCCTCCTAATCGCTCTCCCCAGGCTAACAGTGAGCTATAATTGGTGGTTCATTAATTATTCTTCATGTGTATTCAGCAAATTAGTTGAATGAACCAGCAAAGGTGGTAGAGAGAGACTACATTTTTTATTAGACCAACTGATATAATTGGAAGAAAATGGTTAAGCTTTGGACCCATTATACCCTAATCTAGCTTGTTACCTTCTTGCACGTATCTCTGTATTTCAGCATTGACAGCTCTAGATCAATACCTGTCATGGAAAGCCTGGGTTGTATTTTGCTTCTAGAGACATTGGATGGGTGTAATCCAATGAACATACATGTGTATGTTCATATATATGGTATAATCCCATGAGCATACGTATGTATTTTAATTACTATGATTAGTTCTGATGGAACTCTGAACTCGCACTCAAAACTCTTTGTGTCCGTTAGAGTCAATTGCACAGCCTTAGTTCTCTTTCATTGTGCTTTTCAAACGGGATGGTTGTGCTTTTCCTTTTCTTTTTGTTCCGTGATGCCCCTCCTTTCCTCGCTCTGCTTGTGCAGAATAATCTCCCGCAAGGTGCCGGGTGTTTGTTTTGCCTTTTTAAGACGGGCTTGTGGCTGCTGCACTCGTCAGCAGGCACGGGAAGCTCCCCCAGACCCGTGGAGATCCGTGGGAACAGCCGCCATCTCCTGCAGGACACAGGGCCCGCGGTTCCCACCCTCCCTGCCGGCGTGCCTGGGGCTCCTTGCTCCCTGATCCCGGAGTCTGCGTGCATTGTCTGTCAGCGTCCTTTGTTCACAGCCCGTCTGAACGACGGTCGTAAGACTTTGCTCAGAGACCTTCTGTACGCCTGCTTAACATCTAGGTATAGTCTGACTACTGTGTCCCCTCCAGCTATTGTATTTCCACTTGTAAAAAAGGTAGTCACATTTCTCTGTCAAGATTATTTGTTTTTAAACCTGTACTTCCATAGTCTTAAAGTGCCGTTATTTTCTAGATGTTTGACTTTTTTTTTAACTCATGGTGCTGCTTCCATTTTAATTTTAATGGTGATCTGAAGCAAAGCAGATTACTCAACATCAGCAGAACACGAGATCGGAGTTGTTGCTTCCCTCTCCTCCCTACCCCATTCTCCCCATACGTGTCGAGGTATCCGTTACTCTTCGGACTACTTTGGCAGTGTCCTAGTAAGTGTCCTAAATAGCTTCTTTGAACCTCAGGCACATATATCAGCTATACTGACCCTGGTTTGCTGGTAGTTTTTGTTTCCCTTCCTTATTTTATCCATCACCACTCCTTTTGCCATGTTAACAATGGCACTTTTGCCTCTGCTCCTTTAAGCTTTGTCTTTTATTGCATTTCATACCTAATTTAACTGTATTTGGTTTTTGTAACCCCTGGCTTTGTCGACTTCCCTATATTAGTATCGCTGACATCATTGCTCCCTATATTTTTTCTTTCCTTCTTTATATCTCTAAATATATGATCTGATCTTTCCTTCTTTTTTATTTTTTCCCCTCAAATGAGTCAAGTACAGATAATTTCTAAGTTCTTATAGATCTTTAAATAGGTAGAGTGACTAATCCTGCAGAAAAGCTGATAACTTTGACAGAGTAGCTTCACAATTGTTCTGCTACATAAAAGATGGTTTAAATGGCCCCTCACAGTCAGGTAAACAACAGAAGTACCTGTAGAAAGAGACCTTTGAGATAGGGAAAAGCTGAGCTCTAGTCTGGTTGCTGTCAGCCCCCAGTCCTAGCTAACGTTTGTGGGGTGAACAAAGAATTGATCTGGAACTGGAACAGTGACTTTATCCGTCTCTAGCCGGGTATTATTTCAGTCTCCGTAGCATCTGGTGAAGCTAGATAAGGAGGGACTGGCGTTGGAATAAGTTATGCATTGATAAGGCAAATCAAAGTCATCTCATTATCAGAGGAGAAGGTCAAGAAGGGTGTTGTGCTCCCTGTGTTTTCTGCCTTGATTTGAAAATTTCCATCATCATCTTGTATAGCCAGTGTCATAGCAGAGCTGACCTGAAATACATAGCACTGCAAAATACACAGAAGTACATAGGAAAATAATTAAGAAAGTGGTCATAAATAAAGGAAGAAAATGTTGCTCCAAAGACAGGAAATCATTTGACAAATCTGTAACTAATTTTAAAAGTCATTAGACTTGAAACCAATATTGCCTGAGAGAGCTCAATAAAATCATTAGTAAATTTACTCTCAGAATTAGGAAGACAGTATTTTATTACTAAAGCTTTCACCTTTCTTGGTTTGTAGAGATATATTCTGTACAGCTCAATATTTGATATCAGTCAACAATGAAGACAGGCGGAGGAAGCGGTCGTAACTGCGGTGACATTGAAATTGTTCTGCACGCTGCTCTACTCGTTATCTCCGTAATTACTGCGACCTGTTGAATTAGGCTGAGGCTTTGCAAGGAGCAGAATCCAGGAGTTGGTCTCTGAAAGACCAAGGAGGTCTTCTCCCAAGCTCTTCCATAGAGAGTGCTGCGTTGTGGCTCGTGGCCTCTTCCTGGAATTCCCAGGATTCCTGGGGAATCCTGGTTGTGCTCTGCCCCATAGAGATATGGCAGGGAAAAAATGTTCATTCTAATCCACTGGTTTTCACCTGGTTGTATCCAAGTCAGAATCGGATTCTGTGTCTCTTCATCTGAATAAAGATACAGCTGGAGACGTTAAGTATTAATGGTTCGTTGCATAGCCATAAATACTTACTAGAGATATATTTATTTGCTATTAAAATATATATCTTGTCTTGAGCTCTCTCTTCAGTTACTCAGACCAGAAAATATGTGACTCAGAATTGGCTCTTAGTAAACAAATCACAACAAACCACTAAATATTTGACGTATTAATTTGTGTTATTACATTTACGTAAACTAAATAATGATAAATCCGTGTTTAGACAGTGAGAGTGGAAAAGATAAGGTCAATCAGCAAAATCACAGTTTTAGAATGAATGAGATCTTGTTTAAAACCTAAAAATATACCATATCTGTTATTCCAAAGGCAAATTTCTAAATGTCATTTTGCGGGCTGGTTGTGCTGTAACTGCCGCAGATAAAGAGATCAATCAGGAAAGCTTCCAGCCTAGAAAGTTGCTTAGGGAAATCAAGGGATTTACATTGAGGAAAGGAGACAAATTATTTGTTTGTTCTTTAGTCCTTGTAGGTTTGTTAGGATTAATATTAAAAGGCCCTGGATAAATGTAAAGCTATAGCAGTGGGGACTGGTGGTGCGGTTCTCATTCATTAGGAGGGTTTCCTAACTTCATCTGTAAAACAAATTTAGCCATTGCGTCTGCTCCGTTGGAGTCTGAGCCCTGTAGCTCGAAAACTGCTGTGAACGTTAATGAAGACCAGCAAACGTAGAGGAGTGATGTACTCTGATTGCAATCAGAATCGTGAATTGGAAATGGATGTACTGCAGAATATGGAAGTAGGCATCCAGCAGTAAATCAGTTGAGAGGGAGTTTACGATGACAGTAATGATTAGCTGTGTTTTTTCCCCTGACTCATGCACAATAAATTACTGTAGTTTACTAGCCAAATATATTCTAAATATCTACTTGGTATTTGGCTAACTATAGCGTAGCAAGGAAGCTAGTTGTTGTTCTCTGAGGCTTTTTGGGTTTGTTTAGGGGTTTGAAATCTTCTGGGCTGGGTAAAGGTTAACTAACGAGAGAAAGAGAAATGTATGGTTACTTGTGAGAAAGGGAAAGAAGAGCTGGTGAGTGATCGTGATAACTGTAGTTGTGAAGCATTACAGTTGTACCGATGTGTCCAAACTAGAATGCATTATTGACTTAGAATGTGAAAGTGGATAACGAGGACTCCTGAAAATGAGGTATCTAAACGTAGATGTCAAAATTCTTGTCCAATCAGAGTCATTTTTTTAAGTATCCACTTAAAGAGCCACCTGCCCACTGGGAGAGGGGAAGGTGACTGCAAAGGGAGCTGCAGACAAGCTGCCGAGATGCAGCAGGGCTGGGGACTCCGTGTTGGTCTGGGCAGTTAGCATCCAGAGCCTGCACGAAACTCAGTTCAAGCCTTCTTGTCTGGAACTAAGGGTAGTAAATTCATAAATTGCCATAGCACGATTAGTTTGTGCCTATAGAGCTGTACCTTCCTAGCAATGGAGGATTTACCCTCCGAGCCTCATGAACACGTCTCGTCAGGATAACCGTGCTCAGGGGATACAGAAATTTTGAAAGACAGGGTGTTTTACACCCATCTGAAGGAAGTCAAGTCCATCAAACCCAACTAAATTATTTAGTTTTGTTGGACAAGAACTTTACGCCTGAAATTTGCCTGAATAAAGGACGTGAGATCTCAGTGACAATGCAATTGTCACCTCTTCCCATTCGTGATATTTTTGGCTCTTCTGCGAATCTTAATCTTTACCGATGGGATTTAGTCTCTTGGAAAAATCTTGCTCATCTACAAAGATATAGGTAAAAAACATTTGCCCTGCAAGTGTAATACCTTACAACATAATGTGCTCCATCCTTTTACCCCAAGCCTAGCACATACAAGTATTGCCAGAAATATCTGTCTGCAGTTTCTTTTTTTTGAGGGTATTACTTCTGCTTCCTTGGTGGACTAATGAGAGTGCATTCGCGTGAGTGCATTAAAGAGAAGCAAACATTTGATGTTCACCTTTAACTTTTGCTGAATCCGGTTAAAATAGCAATCCTCATCCCAAATTCCCGTTCCGTTTAATTTCTCCTGTGCGTGGATTAGCTGCATTTAAACGACTTTACAAAGGCAACACAACGGAACTTTTCCATTAGCAAACTAACCCTGAAGTGGAAGGGGTGTGTTAACCAGATAAACTACAAAGGTGCTGGTCTCGGTAATGGTGCCCAAGGGAAAGCCTAGCCGTGCCGTTCTGCAGGCACCCCGAGCACTCTGGAAGAGGATGGGAAGGCAGCAGGCAGATCTGAGCTGGGCGTGAGTAATTGCATGAAGTGGGGTTGCTCCTGTAGTCACACATGCTTCCCTGTGTTATCCTAGAATATCATATACGGCCCGTGAAGGTATATGAACCTTTGCCCTTCCCTCTGACACGCTCGTTGCTGACAGTCTGGAGGGTGAATCATGCCCTCAGTGACTGGCTGATTGACTGACCGTGGATCAGTTGTGTGCCCAAGTGCCGGATCCTGAGCTAAGAGAAGTTCTTCAGGTCACCCGGTGTCGTCTCCTTCAGCGTGCTCTTTGTCATCTGTTACCACTCATGCAGCCAGTCTGGCCTCCTGATCTCTCTGATCAGCCGCAGGATTGACCGACTGGCAGCTAAGTGACACAGAGGGAGTTTGCAGTGCTAACGGGGAGCAAGGCCACTGATGATAGAGCTCGTTAGCGTGGGGATTGGCAGCAGAGACATCGTTACGACTATATGGTGCATGAAGGGACCCGTCTGGAAAGTGGCATGTGAGCATGGTAGTCCCAAGGCAGAGCACCCGATATCCGTGCTGTTCCTCCAGACATTGTAAAACACAGGGTTTTCTGTGTTTTAATCTCAAAGCCCCATTAAAATCATATTGGCTCTCACCAAAGCTATGAAGCTGAAATAGGGGATATGGTGCCTGCCTTCTTTTCCATCCTGCATTCCACAACCTTTACTGCCTCCATCTGGTTTCCACCTGCCCCGTTGCACCTCAGTGCGTGTAGGAAGGGACCTTGACGCATTCTGTCCAGCTGTTGTTGGTCATTTGTCACCACTAAGGGAGTAGACCATGGATGAGGCTGCAGAGTGTAGGAGCCACGTCCACATGGCTCCCTTCATTGAACTGTTAGTCGTGATTCAGACAGATTTTGTGCGCAGAAGTGTCACTGGGATGGCACCCAAGGCAGCGTTAAGGGGTTCCTGTCCTTAGGTGATGGGACTGCACAGGCAGTTCCATCAGCCGCAGCCTCCCAGCTCCCGACCGTGGTAGTTAGGCCAGTTTTGCTGTGACAGTGCTTCATTTTTATGGGTTACACCTGCGCCCGGCTTGGCGCGTGCAGTTTGGAGGGGATATCTCGGTGCGTTTCTGGAGGCTGCCGTGTGCGGTGGGGCTCTCGAGATGATTATTGCAGGTAGCTCTGGGCAGGAGGAGGTGAACAAAGCCCGTTTCGACCCGTCATGAAGCACGGTGTGTGCCCTGTGTGCCGTGGCGTGCTCTGCTTGCTCCCATATGGGGGGATTTTAGAGCAGCCCAAACATCATATCCAGTCTTTAGTTCTCCTGGCTGTAGCCCGAGTTTCTGCTCTGTGACACGTAGGGCTCTTCTCAGCTATTCTCTTTCTGTCAACTTACTTTGGAGAGGGAGAGGTAAATTTTGAGATGCTTTGGTGATGGTCAAAATAAATAACCTTCAGGCTAAGATAAGCAGAGCTGTTCAACAGAGGTGCTTTGAAGAGCAGCTCTCGCCCCTCTCAGTGATGTATCTTGAAGTTTCTTCATTGCTGTTTGTGACCTACAAATGTGGCCAATAAATGCTTGGGCTCACCCAAAGCCAAAGGAAAGTTCATTAAGAGATACCTGTGGTTAATCCTTCTTCCCTGGACCTTCCCCATCCTGGCAAGTTCTTTAAAAATCTTACATACTCGGGGTTGTGTGATAAAATAATATCGTAAAAATTCACTGGATTTCATTAAAAAGTTTTACCGAGCGTAGGAACAGATATAAATAGACCAAGATGTTACAAGCAATTAGCATCATGGCTGTATAAATCCTATATTGTTCCCTAATCTTTTATATTTTAAAGCTCACCAGCTTCACCTTGGCAATGCTTCAGACGTTACATCTATTTCAATCAAAACAGTAGTTGCAGTTTATAAGATAAAGAAATAAATAGGGACTTCAGTTAGAATAGTTGATTCTGCAGGCGATTGTAGAAGCTCCTGTTAGGGCTGTTAGAGCCAAGGATATGTCAGCATTTCCATTTCCAAGAGTTTATAACCACACTGTAAAAATGAGCTTTGGGCTAAAACTTGCCAGATAAAATCTCAACTCAGAATCAAATTGTTTTAAAAAAATGCATTTCCATAGCTGTGTTTTCTCTTCTGTACAAAATGGGAATTTTAGCTGCTGTAATGAGCTCTGCATTTGATATTTTGTTAACAAGAGTTCTGAGCTGCTACCTAGAGCCCTGTCCTAAATGGGCGCGTATCATGAGAAAACAGAGTGGAAATTTATTCACGTTCTCCCAAGAAGGAGCACAATAAATAGACGTATTTTTTCTCCTGCTCCTGAGTGTCTGTGAAGGCTGAAGGCTCCACAAGTTTATCCAAAAAGGCACAGAATGATTTTGGAACGCTCATCCTGGGAACTCACAGACCAGTGAGCCAGATGTTCCTAGTGACCAGGCCAGTCTCCAAATGTGCAAACCGAGGGTAAGGAGTTTCCACAGGGCTTCTCTGGGTGTTTGCAGTATCTGTTTCAGAAGCTGACAGCTCCTTGTTTTCAAAAGGCAGGAATCAAAAGGCCGGGATGTTAAAAATCCGCTGGCTGTGGATATGTGCACGTGTTCCTGGGAAGTCCCTCCTAGAAAGAGAGGAGCGAAACCAAAGTTTCTATAAAGAAAATTATTTTCACAGTGCATTATGAAAATCATGCTGCCATTCACGCTGTCATACTCTGCATAGTATGATATATCTTAGGTAAGAAACTGCAAAAAAGCTCTTGCAGTGGAATGAATAGCGATTATTTTCTGTCATGTAAATAGTGTGCCTTTTTGGAATTGTCTAGCTAGGTAGTCGTGTAATGGATTTAAAAAGCCATTACTTTGAACTGGGAAAAAATAAATCTGTAACTTAGAGAGAGGTGTTTCTTTCAATTCTTGCATAGGAGTGGCAGCAAACTTGCTCCCTGCCTTGTGGTGCTGCCGAGGAGTTCCTGCACATCAGTCCTGACAGCAGCGAAGCACGGGGCAGAGCGGGCCATAGGTTCTCATGTGTGCTCAAGGGCTTGCAAGAGTTGTGGGGCGGAGCGCACAGCAACTGGTAAAAATCAATATTTTCAATTGCCGGAGAGTTGGCATTAAATGTTAATGGCATCGTATAGCTGTGCCGTATAGCGTGCACATTGCAGAAGGACTCTATATTGGTGTTAATGCTGTGCGGGTTAACTAGTGCACAGAAAGTGCATAGGTATTGGAAACCTCAAATGCCACTAAATAGTTCCGTCTAATGAAGAAATATGTTTCCTCTAAAACCGATTTGGTTTGTTCCCTAAGTGCCTTACTTGGAGTTTGTACTTCTGAAAAGAATATGTGGTGTTAGTGAAAATGGGTGTGACAGAAGCCAGCAGCTTCCGTGCTGATGGACAAAGTTTGCTGGATCTGCCCCAGCTCCGATTACAGTGGAGATGTGAGGTTATGAAAAACGCTTGCCCTCATAAAGCACAAATAGGCTTTTAAGATGCCCTTCCTTACATTTAATCCTAGCAATTTCCTTTAAATATGGTAATATTGCAGGACGATCTATGTATATTACCGGAAATAAGTGTTATGGTACGGTAAGATGTTTATGAATGGTTCGTATTGCTGAAAGGCAACTGCTCTGGATGTCCCTGGTCATAAAATGTTACTCGCCAGGCTGCTGGGTAGTGCTGTGGCCTTAGGCCTCCCTGCCCGTGCTCTGTGGGTGGTATGGTGTATAGCTGCCGCTTCGAAGCCGCCGTTGATGAGTGAGATGTTTCCAGGTTTATCATTTAAAACCGCAGTGGTCTGCATGCGTATAACCGTGCGGGGCAACTCCTGCGTTCTGCCCCTCGCTGGGGAGTTTCGTCTGCTTGCTGCAAGGACAGCTCAGGCCGCCTCTGCAAGTCCAACAGCCCGTGATGGAGATTCTTTGTATAGGATTAATGAAGTACAAGCTCAGAAATGGCTCTTAGCAGAGGTTCACCATCACGAGCAGAGTGCCCCTGACGTGCCTACCGCGCCACTGGAAGGAGTCGCTGGTTTTCCAGAGAAAACCTGCCTGTTTCCCTGCCCAGGGCCAGGCACATCCCGCCGCTCGCTTGTCTCGTTCCGTGCCTGAAGAGCCCCAGCCTTCCCCTGTGCTTTGTGTGGGTCTGCTGTGCTGAAGCAGCCTGATTTGGGTCGGTGTTTTTGGGCTTTTTCTCCGAGGGAGCAGCGTTCACGCAGGGCACAGCACGGAGGCACTGCAGCTGGTTGTGTGCTCCTTTCCTAATTCTGCCTGGCATCCTATTTCCTCTATTGATTGCTTCTGAGCATTTGTGTCTCATGGTTGCCTAGAATTGCCTGTTATATCCCCAAGGCCTCATTTCCCAGCAGCTCGTATCACAGCATTGCATATTTAACGCTGGGATTGTTTTAACCTGTGTGCGTTACTCTGCGCTTATCCATGTTGTGTTTCACCTGACATTTTGTTACCGAATCAGTCGTAAGGGCTTTCTGCAGCGTTTCACGGGAGCCTTTGCAAAATCTCTTCTGGATTGCACGCGCCTTCTCCTGCAGTGTCCAGAGGAACATGCAGGCCCTCTCACAGACCATGGTAGCACTTCAGGGGCGATCTCCCCCTGAAAATGACAGGAAATGGCAATTCCGATGCTCTGTCTTCGGTTTGCAGCTGCTTTCTTTTTTGTTGAAAGTTGAAGAAACTGCCCTCTGCACAACAGGAATGAAAGAAAATACCTGTGTATAATGACAGCCTGGTTATCACGTATGGATAGGTGGGACTGCATGTATATCCTCATTCCTGTCTTTGATAAGCCATTGGCATGAAAGGCAAAGGGCGGATGTAGCTCAGGTATTTCCAAAAGGACATTTTCCGGGCAGCCATAACTAGGATGCCCATACAAATCCCCGTGTTATTCATGCACCCGCATCGCCAGCGCGCATTTCCCAGGCTCTTCTCTCTGCCTCCGTGGTCTTCAGTTTTGCCTTGCAGCGACAATTTTCTGTTCACCATCACCCCAGTTTGAGTGCTGCTGCATTCTCAGCACTGCAGAGCAGCATGTATTTTAGGAGGCGCCTGTAAATATGGATTTTAGATCCATTTCTTCAGTGAGCACTACCTGTGGGAGTTAAGGTCCTTTCTGAAACAGACCTCCCTACTTTACCCAATCTAGAGCAGCGGTCTACCCCTCAAATAACAGGTCTGCTCTCAGGAGATGCATTATTATATGTGGCCAGGCCAAAGCAGCCATTAACAAGTGGTGAGAAGCAACATTACGAGCCAAAGGGGCTGACCTGGGTGCCTGAATTAAGCCCGGTAGTTTTCCGTAGCTCCGAGCGAGTGGAGCGGTATAAAATACCAGTTCAGAGGATGTTAGTGTGTGTGGTTTGCTGAGGTGCTCTCGAGCTGAAGTGGCTCTCGGGGAGGGAGCCTGAGGACAAACAACAGGTGCCGGCTCTTACCGTGGATCGCGTTCCCTGGGAATGTAAGATTTATTCCCAAAACCGTGGTCGGTTTTTTGGTGTTTTTGTGCAGTGTGAGTGCTTGTAGCACAGTGTTGAGAACTGCACACAAGTGTCACGCTTATGTGATTTATTCTCACGGGGAAGCGAGGGAAACCGATATAATTGCAAGTAACATCTGTAGCTTCATTTGCAGCGCAGGTATCGACATTTTGCTCTAATTTTTTTTTTCTTTTTATTTCTGTTGAATTAAAATTAAAATATTCTCTGATGTTCTATTCTTCCTCTCCTCAAAGTGATTAACAGCAATCAAAATTCTGTGCGAGGAAGGGCCTTTTAGCAAAGCTTCTCATGTTTTAATGTTGTATATAGGCAAAGTCTTTACGGTGGTTGGAGAATTAAGGTGGGCTGGAGTCAGGTCTGTATCTCACCTATACTTTTGGGTTGTGTGCTTGCTTGCTTGGTTTTTTTTTTTTGTTTTCTCTTTGGAAAACGCAGTGTTCGTTCCCTGCAACTCCACAAGCTTTTCTTCCTAGAAGAAGTGAAGATGAAAACCATAAAGCAAAGTTTGTAACTAGTGGCAATGGCGTTTTAAATCAAGGTGGCCTTGGATTTCAGCCGTAGGTGTAAATCTGGGCTTGCGTGTTAGACACAATTAGGTTTCAAAGTGGGCATTCAGATTTTGCTGGTGTGTTTGAAGGTGCAGTTAATTATGATAACATATTGTTCTGCAATATTGTTTTCCCTTCTCCTATAAATCAAATTACTTAGGGACAGCTTTGATTTGTAACCGTTTAACAAGAGCTTTTGTAATATGTATTGTAAAAAGCTGAACAAACGGTAGGGTGTTTTTACCTAGCCCGCTGCAATGTTGCCACTGATGTCACAGTTGTAGAAACAGGGCATTCAGAAAGCATTTTCCTGAATAAGATACCACCCTCTCATCAAAAGATGATCGTATTTTTAATTGTGGTCTAGCCCCAGTTTTGTTCTGGATTTCTTTCCCTTTTTTTCCCAGTTCTTCCATCCCCATTTTGTGAGGTTCACAAAATAAAGTCCTTTGCACATCCGTCTGAAAAATGTCTAGTATTAAAGGCCAGTTATAAAGATCATGATTTGAGGCACAAGTAAATCTTCCATTACTAAAATAGAAAGTCCATTCCTACTTTTAAAGGTAAAATTTGAATATTTTTAGAGGACAGGGGATGGCTGCAGATTTTTTCCCTATTTTTTTTAACACACACACACACAAAAGCTGCCTATAGAAAAGTAGTTTATTTTCAGGTTGTACCCTGAATAACCATCGGAAGAGACTCAGTTTCCCTGAGATTGGGTTGTACTTAAATTATTTCAACTTTTAGTTTCCATAGCCTAATTTAGATCTGTATCAGGTCTCCATAGAATAAAAATTCGTGCATATTTTCTACTAATGGTTCTCATTATTTTCACCCTGGCAGAATTTAACATCTTCATTTAAATGCTAATTTTTCTTTTCCGTTGGCTGCAGAAATAACATGCTTGAAGACAAATATAACGTTTCTGCTACGCGGAGCAATGGCAAAATCCACACGATCAGCCCAGTCAGTCGGTTCCAAGGCAGCGTCAGGAGAAGCGTGTTAAGAGCCGAGCAGACAGTAAGAACCAGCCCTGCTCTTCAGTGCTCAGCACGGTTCCTCCTTGGGCAGGGCCATCAAAGCGCCCTGTGTCCCGTGGTGGGGCCTGGTTCCTCATCATACCTCGTCTGGGGACCTCTCATGCAGCTCCTGGCCAGGAGGCACTTGAGATTTCAGAGCACAAATCGTTGTGAGCACAAAAATTTCCAAAGGCCCAAGTGGAAAGCAGCAGCTACGGTGTCTGTTGTTTTAATATCCGAAGCCTAGGAAAGGCTTCTTAGCAAGCTCTAAACAATGGTGAGGCTGGAATAGAAACCTGCAAGACTGCAGATAAAGAAATGAGTGGGAATGGCTGGAGGACACGTGGGAACAGGATGCACACAGTGAAACCCAGCGGCACAGAGACTCACCAAACCAGGGAAGTTTGTAATGGGTTTGTAGGGAATGGAGTGATTTAGGAAGTGGTGGGGCCTGGTGTCTGTGATCACCAGTAACAGGAGAGGCAGGGAAGGCCCTGGGTGATGAACGCGTTAAGAGAAATGATAAAAAGAAGAAGGGCAAATTAGTGTTGATTTCATCATATGATAATGATAAGGAGATGGCTTTGTGATTAAGTCACCAGGCAGAAACTTGCTTAAGTTCCTGGCTCTTCTGCTGTCCCACGAGTTAACCAAGGGCAAGTCACCTCTTCAATATCTGCGTTTCTAGGAAATTGTCATTTTTTGTTCTCCTCCTTTGCAAGCATTTCATTTATTTATCAGGTGTGAAGGATGGTTCTTTCCTCTTGTGAGCTACACTTCCATCCACAAGGTGCATTTGATGTAGTCCTGTCAAGCTGTCAAACCTAAGGCAAGTTCAGGTCAGCGTCCCGATGGTGAATTTTCTGCTTCGGACGCATTTCTGGAATTGCTAGGATTGATATGGACAGGAGACTGCGAACATCAAGAAAGTATACAATTTGTGTGATATGTCGGGCTGTGGTTTCTTTATATTGGCATGCGTTGGTGCTGGTCACTTTGGCTTTGCTCTGTAAAAGCGATAGTGAAATGCATGAAGCTGTAGCCCCGTTTTTATCCCTTATATAATGATGTATATGAATATGTAAACCAGCCAGGGATGGGGTAAACTGAAGGGGAGCTCTGTCTAAAAGGACCGAGGATTGCCGTTTTGCTGGCATTATGTGCCCGAATGGCTGTTTTGGAGCTTTGGAAGGACTCATCCCTCTTTCTCCCATGGAGTCCCTCCTCCATAGAAGGAGCTGCTTGACAGGAGCCGCTGCTCAGACCTCTTCGTTTCCCTTGCTGTGGGTGCTAGAGATGGAAAACTAAAGTGAAAGGAGTGAATCAGGAGAGGGAGAAGCTTCACGAGCTGAACCCCGTCGCCACTGTGGGGACCTTGGCAAGGTACGTGGTTGTGTTAGCACATTTACCTTGTTTTGATGGTGGTTTTTATCTCTGCACTGCGCCGGCCAGCTATCAGTTCTAGGCAGTCGAGTGCTGATCTAGACGCAGGCAGCCACACAGGAATAGGCGCAAGTTGCTGCATGAGATCTAGGGTTGTCATTGCTGTTTCATTCGGTTTAGGACAAAAAGTACGCGCCGTTTTGATAATTTATGATGCGCCATTTTTCCCTCTAAGAATATCCTTGGAGCAAGTGCCTAAGTGCTTAAGCTCTGATCTCCTTTTCAATGTGTGTGTTCCCTAACAAAGATATATCACCTGATGGACTGTAAAAAAACAATGCAAATTGAATTACTTTTGTCTTTAGGTTGCGGACGGGGTAGCTGAAAGGGCTGCAAACCAGCTTTTACCCTTGGTTCTTGGGGGAAAAAGTCCTGTTTTTGTCTCGAAACCAGGGAAGGGGAATAGAGGAGAATCACACAGGTCTCCCACCCGGGGAGGAGCAGGTGTGAAACATTCTGTGACGTTACTCGATTATTCATGAGATTTGGGTATTTGTGTTGCTTTCAAGTACTCATTTCCCAGGCGTAGGTGGAGCACAGAAGGCTGGAGAGTTAGGCAAGCTTTCCAGCGAACCTGAGGCTATTTTTCTTGGGAATGTCATGGTCAGAATTGCACAGCAGGGTAGGAAGGAGAGGGAAGCAGCGCTCTCAGCAGCTGGAGAGCATCGTGGAGGTTCCAGAAGAGGCAGTTTGGAGCAATGCATCAGGTCAGGGCCTCTCAAGCAAGGGCCTTCCAATGCAATCGACTGTTCTGTGGAGAGAGGCTCTCCCGTGTAGCAGGATGACTTCAGACCGGAGCTAGTCGATAAACGGCTGAGGATGGACAAATGCAGCCTGGAGTTCTGATGCATCAAAAATATTGATATGTACTGTTATTGAGTGCGACCGGATACAGAATGCCTCCACATAATTAACTGGAAGCTAATTTAATTGTATACTTTTCATGTATGATAATTAAGAGGCTCCACTTCTAATTTTCCTTGTAAGCAGCACTAATAAACTGGAAGACTAATTAATTGAATATTGCTGCAATATCATTAGCTAATTTACCAAGCAAATTGTCTTTGAACTCTGTCATGGAGTTGCCTGCAGCTATATCATATTAAACGTGTTGAAGTGTTGAAGATACTGGAGTATCTTTTGACTGACAGCAGACTTTACTAGACCCAAAGCCTAAATTCAAGGATGCTGAGTAAATGCAAGGGTGTTTGTGCTTAAGGCCAGAAGCATGCTTATGTGCTTTCCTTGACCACAAACATTAACACCAGCCATGAACTATCTGAACGGCCTGAGTCAGTAACAAATAGCAAAGAATTTTGCAGCCGCAAGTGAGCGTTTGTATTGCTGTGCTGTAGATAAGGAAGCAGGCGATGGGAAGTGTTGGTTGAGGCTGAAGGTCAGGTTTCTGTTGCCTTCAAACGAGGGGGGTCCAGCTCTCTTGGGAGGGAGCATGTTCTAGCTCATGGTTTCTGAACACGCCGCCCCGGTGTGGCTTGAAACGGCGTGCAGCAACATCTCACGGGGTGTCACAGGCGTCAGCTCCCAAGGGAGCCCTCGTCCTCCGGCTCCTTCCAGGGCTCTGCCTCATCTTCCGCCGCTCGTGGCTTCCAGACTCCTGCTCCGGGGGGTTACTGCCCTTTTCCTTCCCTCACGGGGTGTGACTTTCAGTAATTACACCAAGAAGATGCAGGAAGGGGAAAAGAGAAGCACGTGAGTCAGTTCCAGGGCAGCAAAGGCTGGGGCAGGGGCTGTTAGATTGAAAATTCTCAGCCGGCAAACATCTGAAATACTGATTATTTTATTTTTAATTCATAAGGTGTGTATTTTTAAGCTGACAGTTGTAAAATGGGCAGGGGAAATCAGTTGTCATAGCAGGCTGCATAGATTTTGCAAGCTCAAATTGATGCAGCGCCGTCGAATTCTCTGTTGTAGGGTTGTTAGCGCCGTCGTGAAGTTAATGGACAGGTATTTTCTGTAAGCGGTGGTTTAATGACCGTCGCCCCGATCGCACGGCGAGGGTTCTGCGGCTGCTCTGGCGGCGAGGCCTCGAAGGCGCTGCTCCGAAGGAGTGCAGTGCTGAGGGCGAGCTGAGCGGCGGAGCCAAACCCGCGTGGGTTGGGGTTTCCGAGGCGCTCTGCGCCGACGGAGGGTCCGTGTGAGTGCCGGCTGCTTGTGTCGCGGTGCACCTGCTTTTCCTGAGCGTTATCGCTCGGGAGACGGAATTCCAGCCTGGGAGAGCACCACGGGGGCTCTCGCCTGTGCCGGACGTGCCGTGCTACCCAAACTAGGCGTAACGGGGCAGTATTTCTTATGGAAACAGTGGTTTGTGTGTGATTTTTTTATGTGGTCGCAGTGACACATCTGTTGTATACCTTGATTGGAACAGCAGAAGCATTATTCTATATTGAATTTGCAACTTGGCCGTTTTAGCCTGTTTCTTTTCTGTATTTCTCAGGTAATAAAATCCCTCTTATCTGCGGAAAACGTGGTATGGATTTAGTCAGGCGGGTGTGCCTGCAAGCTGCCTTTGAGCCATTAGCATCCGATTCTAGTGTATGCCATGGGAAGGACAGTCAGGTGTCACTGGGAAACCAGAAGCATGCCTGTTTCCTGCCCCATCCAGAGAGCCAAAGGAGCAGCCCCTGCTCTGCTCATAAGGAGAAAAACCTCTTTCTTTTACAGAGCGTGTTCTGGCCGTTGTCTCGTGGGACCCTCCTTGGTGCCTATGGAGGTAACTGGTACCGTGCTGTAATCTTAAACACGTCCAAGCACCGTTGCAAAGCCGTAATTGTCACCTGGTCAGGCACGCAGTATCAGCTCCTGTGCTGAAATTGGAAAACTCGGAACCTGCTTCGTCTTCTTGACCTCCCCCTTCCGTTTGCGGTCTCTCATGAAACCCTTCCCATGCCTCAGTTTCCTCTAGACGTTTCGTATCGGTCGTTCGTTTTGACTTCCTCTGCGTTCCCTATGCAGTTGCACAAACAATCTTTGGGCAGAGGAGAGTCATTTATCTCCATAAAGATCGCTACTAGGGGTTTGTTGCTGCTGCTGTTTTTGTGGAACACGGGATAATCTTTCGAGGCCTGAAGTCCTCCTGCAGAAATCTAAAATATTGAATAAAACCATCACTGTGTTTATATTAATCTCTGCTTACCTGCGGCCTCGGGCGGCCTCGTTAGAATGAGAGGCTAACGAGCCATTCCCATGCCTCGGCTCGAAAAGATTAGAAAGAAATGGTGTGGCACATGGAGCCGGATCCAGCCCGGAGAGGGCTACAGGGACGGGTAATGGATGCAGAAGAGGTACTCGGGCATCGCTCTTCGGAAAACCGATGAAAATCCCACACTCTGGAATTCTGCAAAACACCTGAAATAGGACTGTGACATTAGGCGCCAGGGCAGGGCCGAACACGAAGAGATCAAAGCCTGTTTTAATTATTAAGGAGCTGAAATAATAAGCAGGGTGAAATTCCATTTCAGTTCCAAGGAAAAAGACTTCTGTAAAGAAGCTTCAGGCTTCTATAAAGGATTTTTCTCCACGGCCTGCTAAGAGATGCAAAAGTTTGCAGAAATGTCCATAAGACAGAACATAAAATAAATGCTTGGAGACTTAGGAATTCATTTCCTGGGAATATTTTTCTTTCATTTTCTGTCCATAGAAAATGACCACATTTTTTTCTTTATTATGGCCAAGTGGCTACTGCTAGCTTGAGTAAGCCCAGTTTCTGAGACATTGAGAGCATAGAACTTACTTGGAAATTAACAGCCTTAAAAATAGTCAGTGCTTTTTGTCCAAAGCCTTATAATTTTCTGCTACAAGAAATATAATTTGATTTTAATTGCAGTACCTCTCTAAGGTCAAGCGTGAGGAGTGAAGACTGTTTGGGTCTATATCTGATTTACCTAGAAAAAAATGACTTTTGTTTTGTATTTTGCCTTAAATCAGGGCTGACAATGCTGCCCATGGTTAAGAAAGTTATGAGTAAATTAGATTAGCCTTAAGAAGTCTCGGTAATTCCCTCTTTCCAAGTATAGAACGGCATTGGTTAAAAGAAGCATTATAAATCTTATTTCCAATTAGCTTAAATACTATAAACATCCACTGAAGACCTTGCTCAATCTGCTTAAATTCCGGGGCTGTCCAGTATTTGCCATCTGGTAGCTCCTGCTTGAAGATTTAGCGGTCGGTATCTGCGGGATGGGAGAAAGCCGATTAGAGATTAATGGTGGAGAGGCACCAGGTTCCATTAACGAGCTCTCCAAGCCTGGCAGGCACCCCGTGTGGTTCCCTAACGGCTCCCAGTTAGGCGAAGAGCAAATTCCCTCCCCGTGTGGGAACCGAGCGGTGCCTGTCCCAGCTCCTCTGCGCGCCCGCTGGCGTTGGTGCCTTCTTGCAGTAGGTCCAAGTCTCTGCTCGGGGGCAGCGTTCTTCCAAACGTTCCTTCCGTACTCGTCCCGCCGTCGCGCAAATCTGTGGGTGTCATTCGTGTGTCATAGCCCGTCTTCGAGGCAAAGCCCTTGTACAGCTCGTTAGAAATATCTAAGGGGCACTGCTCCTCCTCTTCTGGGTGGTGTCACTGCTGCACTGCGATGGGTTTCCTATTGCTGGAAAATGGAAAAAAAAAGAGAAATCCCCTTGTTCCCTCATTCTGCTGTCTAGACACGCTTTGGTATCCCGTATTTGCCAAGTGGATAGTTTTGATTCATCCATAAGACAAGCGTTCTGCTCAGGTGTTGTGCTGACATCGCAGCGCCTAAGACCGAGGCTGGAAGGGCTTGATGCCTTTGTTAGAACCCCCCCGGAATTGGACAAACCCCCATGATTCACTGTGTGCCTGTTTATTTCATCTAATAACGCACAGTCTGAGCCCCTGCTTCGGTTTCTTTCCCACTGAGGCCCATCCTTCCCTTTCCCCTTGATAGCTTTTTTGGCAGCAAAATGGAAGAATGGGTTTGTTATAATAGATGATTCTTTTTTTGTAATTGGAGGATTTCTTTATGGATAGAAAAGAGTGAATATTTCTTGGAAAGGAGGTGTGTGTGTAGAATATGTCAATGGAGAAAAAGATGAATTCGGGGTTGAAACAGTATTCATCAAAGCTGAATAAACATAGGGATTCCAGGAGCAGGAGAATAGAACAGCTAGGAATAAGCTGAGTAAATGGAAATATCGAGCACCTGGAATTGCTGCTCTGAAGAGTAACACTTTTAGGATTTAGGTTATTTGGATAAGGAAAGGTATTTTCTTACTCCACAAAAAATGCATTTATGAAAAGCAAACCCCAGATTTGGGGTTTGAACTCTTCCTTCAGTTTTGCTGCTGTTGTTGTTTTAGTAGTGACCTGTCCTTTCGGAATATGGGGGCTCTTGTGAGAAAGATCCGTTCTTCCAGCACGTCCTCAAACGTCCTTGGACCAAATCACTTTGTAGTGGGAGCCTTATACTGGGATGCTACCAGAAAAATGGTGATTGGGGTTCACAAGCAGCAGAAAGTTAGAGAATTTTCAGTACTGGCCGGGTTTTCCCTTTTTTCCTGTCCATCCATCAAATCGAGTTGGCCCAGTTCCGTGGAATTAGCACGGCGGATTCACTCCTCTTAGTTTTGCATGCAGTCTCCATGCATTTTTGTAAAGAGAAGAGCAAGAAGCCATCAAGAGAGAGGTTAGTATGTGCTCACGTGGACGTTACGAGAGGTTGCTCAGGTGGCTTCGGAATAGTCAAAAGTGGAGTTTCCCACCGTGGCCGCTTTCTGATATTCTTAAAAAGTTAAATGAACAAAGCTGTGCCAATCCTCTACCAGCTCATTCGGAGCAAGGATATTTTTCATAATAAAGGAAACCCGCTCTGTCTCCTAGCCGTCATAGAGGTTGCTTTAGCAGCTCAAACTCTTCTTAGAAGATGACTGGTGATTTTGTGCTTCCCAGCACGTCCACCGTGATAAGAAGCCTTTCAAATTCCCTTCTTTGAAAGAAGGGTATCAACAAACAGCTAGCAGCATCAGCTGTAATTCCGAGATGATATTCCTTGTGGTTTAAAACCCTTTTCCTTTTGAAACACAACTTGGGCACACGCTGGAGATTGTTCAAAGCTAAAGCATTGTGCTGGGGCTGCTGGTGTGAAATCTGTAGCCCCTGTCCTCAGCAGTGGCAGGCTGTAAGGAGAAGCTCAACAGAGGAGAAGGGAAGAGTCCCTTTCATGAAGTGGCGCCGGAGGGTCTTTCTTCAGGGGATGTTTAAAGTGGATGTGTTTACTTCTGATGCGCTCGCGTGGCTGATAACAGTAAGCAGATTAAATAGACACAGAAGGAAAAAAACCCGGAATTCATTCAGAAAGAGAGGCCACAAAGTCCTTCTACAAGAAACAACTGCTTCTGGGTTTATAAAGGTGTAAATTAATGTTCTGACTAAAGTCAGGTTTCAGTTGAAGTCTATGGAGTTACGGTAAATTAAATCCAGTATGAAAAATCTTTTGTACAGACAGAAAGAAATCGGAATCTGTCTGTCCAGGGGTGCTGCAGTTACATACACAGTTTTTAGGTGTTGCGTGCTTTGAGTAAAGTAAAACTCCCCAGAAGCTTTGTCCATAAAGATTACGGTATCATGGGAATTGCTGGACCCTGTCCTACAGATATTTTTTTTTCTTACATAATTGCAAATACATGTTGGGATTGGAGGTCTGGAAAAACTGCAAAGAAATGCACTTTTCACCTGCACTGGATTTTTGGCTCGAGTCCCGCAAAATCACCCGTGCCCGGCTGTAATATGCATTCTCCAGCTCCCAAATGATAATTGCTATAATAAAATCTGTTCAGCTGTTGATTAATGTTGCTGTGGCTGGACCAAATACAAGCGTAAGGAATAACCGTGAGCATGGCACTGTTTATCATATACCCCCAATTCCTCACTGTGGGAAGGAGCTGCTTGGTATTAGCATAGGAGAAGAGGTTAAGGAAGTTCTGGGATCCAGCAGGATGGTGGAGTCAACTTAAACCTGAAGGAGCGGAAATGAAGTGGGGAGAGGAAAGGAACTGGGGGAAAGAGGGAAACGAAGGATAGGATTCCTGGAAATGTGGGCAGGGACACTGAGCAGGAGTCAACTGTGCGACTGGGAGTGGACGTGGTGCTGTGTGGGGCACCTCCTGCATAGGAAGCACTAAGGTGTCGTCTTTCATTAAGGACACAAAGCTAATCAGTTGTAGTAGCAGTGCTTCGTGCAAAATGTGAGCAGAGCGGTCCTCCCGTCTTGCGCACGCCCTGTGATCTGGGCTGTGTCTGTGCAGTCACACGACTGTTCTCACAGGACCTCTGGCCACAGAGCAAAGTACTTAATGAACTGCAGCAAGCTGCAGCTGAGTTATCAGCAGGGTTTCCAGTCCAGCAGAAGTTGGCTTTCAAAGGTATGTTAATGGTTGCTGGAATAATTTACAATGACCCAAATTGCAGGGTACTGCAAGGAGATGGTGAACGTGCTGAAAAGAGGAAGTCTGAGAAGTCAGAGCTGTCCTGCATGCAGTGATATGTTGAGCAACCTTGAGTGTTTTACATGACCAAGGATGTTGTTAAAGCATTGTGTTAAGAAGGAAATCCTCTTACAGAATGGAAAATCCAAGCCCAGAATGAAATCTGAGTTTTATAAGGGTACTTTCCCAGCACCTGCACTATACTGCTTCCCAAAATACTACCTGGTGTGGAAAAGTTCTGACTATTAGAAATAGATGGGACTTAACTTCAGATGAGGCAGTAATATAAATCATTGTGAACCAAGAAAAAGGGGGAAAGTTAGAAGAAGATAGCGATATTTTCGTTCGTTTTAGTTGTAGGCATCACTGGCGTTTATGTGATATAACACAAGCAGCCGAGCTCTTTCCTGTACAAATTGTCCTGAGTTTTACAAGCAGGTCTAAATTCTCTGCTCAGCAGTTCCTTTCAAGTCTAATTCTCAGAACTGTCACTTACAAATTTACCGTCCAAACTGCGGATCATTTTGAACTGTGTGCACGGGCTGTGTTGCTATCTCGCACTAAATAGCCTGCAATGGAGAGTCTCGTCCCACATCAGCACATACAAGAGAAAAGAAATTGGGCTTTTTGTCAATGCATCATTCAGTTTAGTATGAAATGGAATTCTTTATGAGATTAAATCGAGGATGGAAACCCATTTTTGGTGAGGGTTTACAGCTCTAGCTTCGCACGTTGCTGACGTGGTTGGATGACAGGGATTATTGTACTTTGGACAATCCCACAGAAGAGTATCCCAAGGAGGAGAAGTAACCAAGATGGAATATTGATTTAAAGTGTGTCATGATAGCCAAAACAGAAGCAGCAGTTCTGCTAAATCGCAGATTCTAGGAGCCAGTTATGACTCCCTCCCTCTCTGATTTTAAATCTCAAGAGCTAAGCTGCCCTGAAAGAACATATGCAATTGTTATAACTTGGTCATGATGGCCAACCTATGGGTTTTGATGTGTAGTCAAGAGCTTTGCCCGAAACATGAAGAAGGTCTCCTTGACTTCAGCAGTGCCACCCGCCCTGCTGCAGGGACTCTTCGGTGCTTTGCTGCGTGCTCCTCGGAGCGGAGGTTTTGAGCCGGCTTTATGGGATACCACACCTGGCTTGGAAACAAATGCGGTCGGAAGTAGGAATCAAGAAGAGGAGGAGGTAGCTTGAAACAGAAACAAAGCGGTAGGATAAGAACAAGCTCTGATCACGCTGAAAGTAAGAGGCGCCTAATTCTAGGGAAAACTGATTGTAAAACCTACTGTTAGCAAATATTGTGGCCTCAAGCAGTTTATAATAAAACAATTCTTTAACTGTTTCCAGTTTTACGTCTGTTGAGGCACTGAGCCAACGTAAACTCATGGTGCTTCCATGTATTCTCTGTGTGCTTCTATTTTTATCTCCGTCCCTTTTTTTTTATGCAATCCCTACATTTTTTATAGTGACTGTTCTTACTTGGAGTGTATTGCAATCAACTTCATCTGGGATTAAGCTCTGGAAATGAGTACATCACATGAAACTTTTATATTAAAACGTCTTGTGCACACAAAGACAAACCGTGTGAAGACATGGAAGACATCGTGTCCGAATAGGAAGGGTGTATAATGCCCGTTTGAAACGAGCGCACGTTTCCTTTCCTTGGGGTGGTTTGTGCCTAGGCTTCCACGCTGGCTGTCCTGGGTGTAGCCGTGTCCTGAAGAGGTCAGGAGATGATAGGGTGGAATAGAGCTTCAGGGGGGCTGCTGCTCTGGGAGTAGATTTCATTTACTGTCATTTCTGTGCTGAATGAGACTCTGAATCAGCGAAACCGGACTGAATTCAATTAAACTGGCTCCCTTTGCCTATTATTTCACTGAACTTTATGTTTTTTTTTTTTTTTTAAATACACTTTGTGTCAGCAAAGCCGAAAAAAAAGGTTTAGAAGTAAAACTGCTTTTCGAAGGTCAGCAGCGTAAACCTCAGCGTGTCAGACGAGGCGTTCCCGATATTCCTTGACGCTTCTCCTAGCGGTTTCCTGATCCTCCCGCGAGCGTCCCTGGGAACCTCGTGTTGCCATGCCCCAGTCAGCCCCCGTCACAGTACGTCACTGTTTGTTAGTTTTTCCCTCCTTAGCCGATATTCAGTGTGTGCAATGGGCGCCCTTCCCTGCGGCTGATGCAAGGTGGGAATAGCTGCAGGAATAGCTGCAGGAGCTGCTCCCGCGGGACGGAGCTCGTGGGCCTGTGCACGGCTAAGGACACGCAGTTGAGGACCGGAGCTGAATCTTGTTCATGTGGGAAGGGTCCTGAGGGAGGACCCGTTTGTGCACGGGTCTGTCAGAAAGCTTCGAACAGAGTCTTCAACAGGGTGGGTTAGGGTAGGTGGGTTAGGACTTCTCAGCAGAAGTCTTTTGGTTGTTTTGGCAGGCTTTGGGGATTTCGGTAATAAATAAAAAAATAAATAAAAGTCTATGGGGGACAAGTGGGAACAAAAAGTGAAAATAGTAACTGAGAACTTATTAAGAAGTAAAGATTAGATTTGAAAACTGTAACATGAAGTCAAGGAGGCAAATTGGGGATTTCCTTTGGGGCAGAGGAGGAAATTCCTTCCTGACCCTACGAGGAGGTGATTTGCAGGAACCGCAGGCCCTGGAGCTCAACAGTCAACCCTGTCACGGGGAGACCGTTAGGAAATAACAGGCAGGGGTTGTGGCTTGGTGTGCCGTCGTCTTGTGAATAAGCCTCATTTACCCGTTTATTGCAGCAATAGCCAACTGCTCTGCTAACTCCGTGAAATTTCTTTCTCCTGCCACGGCGGCTCAGCCTTGTTGCTATGAAAATGAAGGGAAAGAGCCCGCTGTCATTTAAATACGAAAAACACTTGATAATGAAAACAAATTTCCCAACACAATACGGCATGACCAGTCAGTGCATTAACGTGTATAGAATATTTTTATAATAGTGACTGAACTCTCTGGGGGCAAAAAAGATTAATTTTATTTAAAACTCTTCTGGTTTTTTGAGATGTAATAGAGTTTTCTCTTGTAAGAAAATTGCGATTTGTTTCCCTTTTCTGCCTTGTGTCCTAAAGGTTTCATTTCTCAGTAATATATTTGTGCTTGGAGACTAATACAATAATAATAGCGGTAATTTCATGAATTTTCATTCATAATTTTGTGAATGAATCTGTGGCTATTTTGGTAGGGTCAAGGGCTGCAGGGCTCCTTAGAGCTCTTTGCACAAGGCCTCGGGCAGCCGAATGGACAAATCATCGTGTTTTTTGCAGCAGAGGAATTCGGGAAAAAATCACTATCCTCTCACTGACATAATCGCTGAGGCAGCATTATTTGAAGCATTTCTTGCGTATCTCTTCTCTCTAAAAGATAACTTCCCATTATATAATGTATGTTAAAATAATAAACATATTGAAATCTAATAGAGTATGTATTAAAACCCCCCATATTTTATATCACACATGAACACATGCACAAACACGCCCTAGTTTATCCCCGCGTGCCTCCAAGGCTACGTTCTCATATGCCCACGGTTTGGGATACAGTGACACAGGGAAATTTTATGTTAGTGCTCAGTCTCCATTGATAGGTCTTTCCGTGAAGAGTTATCCCAGTATGTGAGGTCTGGAAGCCAGTGTAGATCTCCAAACCCCTTGTTAAACCTTCAGCTGTAAAAGCGTGCAGGTCCGTAGCCGCTAGACGTTATAGGTGGGTTTTCAGATGACGTGGGCAGCAAGGAGGAAGAGCCGTGCGTGGCCTCCCGCGCTGGCCGCGCTTCCACGCGTGGTCTCCCGGCGCGGGTGCTGCGGGTCTGCAGAGCTGAACCGTCTGCTCTCGGAGGCCCGGAGCGGATTCCTGGGCATTCCTTGGCCACGTAACGCTGCTGGTGAGCCCCTCTCTATTGACTTCCACCTCGGGAGCTGCTCAATGGGTAAGTGGCTGCAATGGCTCAGCACGCTTGGAGGGGCAGGGCTGTCGCTGTGCATCCACAGCAGATGTTGCCCCTTGGAAAATATTGCCCTTGCTCGCTGAAAATATATGGAATCTCCACCAGCTTTCAAGGGCCAGGGCTTCCATTAGAGCTCGCGGCAACTGTCAAGGGTCGTTAAAAACGTAAAATTTGTGTTTCTCTGCAGCCCAGCACTGTGTCATTAAGACGGGGAAGAAAGAAAAAAAACCCGAGTTTCTGACCCTTCTAATATCCCAGGGACTAACCATTGTCCTTTGGAATCTCGAGGTTAAACTCAAATATACGAAACAGTAAAATTTCGGGGGCTGCTTGCTTCCATTCTGGTAGACGAAATAAGGGGGAAAAAAGGTCAGTCTTGTCTTCTCAGTGTCTTAGGACTTTTATTTCCAGTACAAGTGATAATTACAAGTATGAATTAACCAGCAAACAAATAATTATAGAACATTAATAGTTAGAAATGTTATTTCTAATTGCTTGTTTCTACTGGAGCAGAGATTTGGGTTCATTATGAGTGGTAACAGTCACTGCTGCTCAGGAAGAAGGGCGAAGTATAGGGATCATTGAGCAGTACATTTTTTCCAATGTTACCTAATTATAAGAACACCTGCGCCGAATAACTTTCAGCTGATCTATTTGCAGAGTGTTTAATAGTCCTTAAAATTCCCCATTTCTTAACGGTAATGGGCCGGTGATGTTTGCACATTAAGTTGTGTAAGAAATATGTAGGCAGAAACCCCTCCCGAGAGTTATTCTCCTACCTTCCATCTAACCAGTGGTTTCTAGCAAGGTGCTTATTAGGGACATTAAATATTAGCGGAGATTCGGGGTCATTTCGGTTAAGGTTGAAGTGTTCTCTTTTGTCTTTGCTGCAAAGAGCTCTTTCTAGGGAAAAACAGCAGGGAAAATCCGCTCGGGGAAGGTATATGCAGAGGATCGCAGAAGGAAATTACGTGCGTGGCAAATCCACGTGGATTGTTAACCATCTCTTTGGTATCTTCCAAGTGTGCGTTCTTTATTTTACCAGCCTTTTAAAAATCCCTTTGCTGCACGGAGATTGGTGGGCTCGAGAGGTTCCATAGCTTCCAGTTGTTCACCACGAGCCACTTCTTGCGTTTCTTACAGATTTGGACCAGGAGTACGGGCTCGCTCTCCGTTTTCTGTTTGGGAACGCCGATGTTCAGATTTGCCAGCATGTGCATCCTGTTGTGATCCTTTTGTCCCGTGTCAGTGGTCTGAGAAGCAGCTGTGGACAGCTGGTCTAAATCTGGATCTCATTTGGAGTGCATGTTTTGTGTCGTTGCTGCACAGTAGTTCCTCAGAGGGCAGGAATCCTTTCTTGGATGAGATGTAGTGTTTGATACCTGACTCTTAGTGCTTGGGAAGTCCTTGTTTCTCCCTTTCTTTGGTCTAATGGTGTTGTGATGGCCCTGTTGCTGTGTGCCTGTGTCCTTGCTGTGCCAAGCGCTCAGTGCTGTTATTTGCATTGCACCAAATCCAGAGGTTTTGTTTAGTCTAGCCACGGACCCACAGCTTGAGCTCTTCCCAGAGCCCTTGGACGCTTCATCCTGCACTTTCCGCCTTTCCATTCACCTCCCGTCAAAGTGTCACCCAAAGAGACGCTTGTGCATTCCAGGCCTCCAGAAGTGCTTTAGGTTTTCTGCTGAAACACCTTCAGAACTGGACACAACCCAAATGGCAGTCTGAGCAAACGGTGTCTTTGGAAGGGGGTGCTCGATATGCACCACGTGTGTGTGTGCATTTAGGTATTTATGTGTGTGCGCTGTGTGTTTTTAAGGACACCTGCCAGCATACTGCAGATCTGTAGGAAAACATCTGGCCCTAACCCTCCCCTCTGGAATTTTTCCTGCCCTGGGTAGTGGAAAATATTCTCTTCTTGCATATAGATCCAATGTGTCCGTTTGTTTTCCCTGGGGTTGGTGGCTGCTGGAGAGGCAATGCTGCCGTCATTCCCGTGCAGAATTCCCGTCTGCATTCCGGCCACAGCCAGTCCCTTCCCGTGTTCCGTTTCCTCTCTCGTGCAAGGCTGGTGTTTTCAGGCACTGCAAAGTGGTGATATGTACTGTAATGCTTGTAATTCTTGCTTCTTTCTGCAAATATTATCCATTGCCTTACCTTACCTGTGCTATCCTGGGGTAACTCCATAGCTTGTTTTCTCTGTGTTCAGATTTTGGGACTTTTCATGTAGTATTTTGGATTTTTTTTTTTGATGCTTTTTTTTTAATCTATCTTGGTCATGGAGTCAGTGCAAACTGACCTTTTTTTCCCTTTGGAGTTTCCTTTCGAGCTGGATTCTCTCTCATGTCTGGCCTATTTTTACTGCTGTGGTGAGTGCAAACGGTGCGCTTGGGATCCCCTTGGGATCTGGGACAATCCCTGCAGCTTGGTCCCTGTGGCATTCCGCTGTCCCCCCGTCCCGGAGCCCCTCAAAGAGGCTCATCCTCAGAATTCACCCGTACTTGCTTTTGTTTTCCATCTTCTTTATGTTTCACCTCCTTGTTTAAAAATGCATCACTTGCATTTCTTATTTTTATACAGAAACTCTCCCCTTCCGTAGCTGTTGGCCAAAAATACGTTTCTAAAATTTGTGAAATGGCAGTTTTTTAGTTTTTTCTTTTTTTAATTCACGTTACAAGTTTCTGACAAATTAACTGGCCGAAACAAGATGCTGAGGAAAATAATAAAAAAAATCTGTGACGTGCACAATCTTGGCAAGGCCGGACCTACCACCTAGCAAGGAGGCAACCGTTCTTACCCGTTAAATCTGTTCCTCAAAGAAACATGTTTTTGTGTACTCGTCATCGTCCTAAAGCTTGGGTCGCAGCGCTGTCCTTAGGTTTCTTGTGAAGATTTCCTTTACGGAGCATTTCGTACGTGAATAGTTCTCCTCTCTGGCAGAGTGAGTCATTACCCCTTAAAAGAATAATGGCAGGGTAGTCCCTGGAGACCTTGGCAGCTCCCTTTTGTTCCTGTCTGATTTTTCGGAGTTGAGATCTCTTTTCTCTCTCGCACGGAGGTGTTTGTTACGTATCCCATTGCTCTTTAAGGCATCGTGCTGTAAATCTCAGCCGGTCTCCCTACCGTGCACTTGAAAGACAATAGAGAGGTTTCTAAGGGCTCCCCTAATAAAAGATGACTGAGCCGTGCTCGTGTTTGTTCTCCAGGAGTGCCTGCTTTAAAATTAATGCCTTAAGAAAGCCTGCACTGTGTGTCCGTCCTGCTTGGATGGTAGTGTGCGGTTTCTGTGGCTTTGGGCATAAATTCTGCTGCAAAAGCTGGAGGCAGAGCTTCACCAGTAGCCAGTTGCTCCGCTTCATCTCTCTCAAACTCGTTTCTCACGCATTTCTTTCTTCCTCTTTCTTTCTATCATCAAATTATCTTCTGCATTTCCTACAAGACCCAAACGTGGTTCCCCCGTGAGCAGGGTGTGATGGTGATGCAGGTAACAAAACAGCTTGGTGATGTGGCCTCGCACAAAGCCCACTCGAGTCCCTTCATTTGAACTTCTTTTTTTTTTCCTTTTCTGTGTTGATTTCTTACCTGATCTTCAGCAATGCAGGTACTGAGAAAAACAGGTCTCCTACCTAAAATTATTTCTTCTACATGAAATTCCAGTAGGGAATGCTGGAAAGCCGTGTCGAATGGTAAACCTCAGCAGTTGTTTTCAGAGGCTGTGAACATCATCTTGGTTTGATATCCTCCTTGCTAGCAAAAAGGCCGAAGATCACACAAGTTTAGAAGGTGAAATGCTCTTTCCACCATGGAGTTGCTCTCCCAGGTGAGGGTTGAGGCACGAGAAACCTGGGAAAACAAAAGGTCTTTGGCTTTGTCCCTGGCTTGTGGTGCTCTTGCTTGGAGAATAATAAAGGGTTTGAGTCGTTTCCGTGTCAAATTATCAGCCAGTCTGTGCGTAAAGGAAGGGTTTTGATAGTGCCCAAGTAGGATGTGAGCACTTAAGAAAACCCCACCCTGAGGTCATACAATTTTGGTGGACATCAGCCTTTCCTCACTGTCTGTATGGAAGATGATTTCTTCCTGCATCTTTTTCTCCAGGCTGGAACAAAATACCACTGTTGCATATAAGCCTTTATTTTAGCGTGCTTCAGCATATTGTCTGAGGGGAACGTGCAGTCTGGAATATGTGTCTCGGAAATAGACGTGCCCGGCCCGCTTGGACAATGTGTTTGAGGGTGGCTGGGTGCATCCTGAGGCGGAGAGCTGCCCGCGGTCCTTGAACGCGGGCCCTGGTTATCACGCCGCTTGCCTCGCGTTAGGAAGCTGCCCTAGGGGTGTGATAACCGGGTGGTGACAGCAACGGTGATCGAGCACTCATATTTAGATACTTGGGGGGCACGTTTGCCTCAGAGTTCGAGTGCTTGACAGAAAAAATAGTGATGGGAACAGTCAGAAGGCTTGAAGGACGGGGAAAAATTCCGATTTTAACCCCTCCTCCAAATTCTCAGTTTACATTATCCCTAATAACTGCTCGCATGGGGAGAGTTAATGCCCAGCCATTTGATTTTGACCCTTTTTTTATTAAACACGTTCACACCTTGCTTAAGGAATAGCTTGGGAAAAGCATCATGGCACTGTCACTAGTATCTGCACATGTTGCCATCTTTGGGGAAATCCATTACAAGTACCAGGTGTTGCCTCTGAACGAGGTTCTATTGGGCCAAATGATGCCCTTAGCTCCATCAGTGGAACAGCATCATGGTGCATGAAATGAGGGATTTTCCCGTGGTAGGATTGAGGGTGGATGTTGTCCCCTTGTATTGAAATATGCAGGCACTTCGTGAAGAATATGAAGCCTTTTGATCTGCTTATAAAATGTGATAAAAGTAGGTGGAATTGTCTTGCCGGGTGAAGCTCTTTAGTAGAGTATTTCTGCCGTGCCAGTTGCAGAAGATTTGGGCACTCTCTCATCAGCTGTTTGATAGGTGTCTGCCTGATGCTTCAGTTCATCGTGCCACGTGCTGCAGCATTGCATTACACACTGGTCCTGAGAACACGAGCCTCCTAGCCTTGAAAATTATCCTACGATAAAAAAATACCCACGGAGAAGAACTGTGGGAACCGCTGACGAACCGAAATACCTGACAATTCCTGACAATTAGCAGAACAGTATTGTGACAGGTTTATTTTTACGTTCGGTGATTAAAGCAGTTTTTGCTTTTTATATCATTTTGGCATTTCAAACTCATGGAGATTTTGGAAATTTATGGGAATTTCTCTGAAAGTTGCCTCTGCTGCTCGCGGTGGTATGCAGCTGTCATGGCTGACTGGTCTGTGTCCGTGAAGCCCTCGGAAGGGCTTTCCTTGGAGATGTGCCGTGAGTTTCCGCGGCAGGATTCGGGGTTCCGAGCAGGGCTCCTGTGCCCGGGTGGGGCTGTGTAGTGCACATCCCGATGGGTGATCCAGGGCGTTTGCTGCTGGGTGCTCCACAATGGGATTCCCTCCCAGCCGCTCCGGCAGCTCCGCTCCCCGACTTCTCTCGCGTTGCTTCCTGTGGCTCTTGGCCAGATCCATAGGGTGGAGAACATCGGCCTCCTCTCTCTCGCTTCCCCTGCCATTACAGATTTCCATAATGTGTCCTGATGTGCCATGAAGTGTTTAGCAGTGCTGATATTTAAGGTGTCGTGGCCGGTGCCCGGGTGGACGCGCGGCGGTGAGGCCGTGGTCGATGGAGCAGTGCCCTTGTCCCAGGCTCCCTGCCTGCTCGCTCGGTCGTGTTTGCACGCATCAGTCCTGCTCGTTGTTTCAAATCTTCTCTCTGCCCCTGGAGCAGACGGGCATGCTTCAGAAAATGGGAGAGCTGCAAATCCCTCGCTCTGGGTCTATCCCTCTATTGGAGCGAGCACTGACCTTAAATAAACTCCACTTTTAACAGTGCCTGTGGGTGATGGGCGGACCACAAGCTTCCCTCGGTTTTGGGCCTGTTTCAGATAGTTGGCTAAACAAAAGTTTGAGTGTTCTGAAATCTTCACAGAAAAGGAAAAAGCCAAACAAATGGGAACTTTCCCATGTGAACCCTTGCGTTCCGCTCCTGGTCGCAGTGGGAAATAGGACGGCAGGGGTTTCCTTCGTGGCACCTCACGTTTTCCGACCTGCAGATTTTCCAATATTCCAACAGCCCAGAGTCTCCGTGAAGTGTATTATGAGGGGGAGAAAACAGCTCGTGGTTTGTCGCTGGCTTTCAAACACATCTCTGTCTTCCTAAAACCTTCAGCCAGAATTGCCCTGGCTGTCCCCTCAAGGGATATACATACAACAGTGCACGTGGGGTTTGGGTTTGTTTTCTCTTTTTGTCTTTTATTATTTTAATAGTTAAAGAATCCCACCATTTCCTTGCAGTTCTCACGCTAAGTTCTCCTGCAGCAAAAGTTTTGGCTCGTGCAGCTACCTAATACAGGATATTTCCGTGTGACCTGCCCATAATTTATCACCCAAAATAATCACTGCAAAACAGGAGTGAAAAGGAGATCTGGAGACTTGATGTTATGAAGGCCGCAGGCACACCTGAATCCAGGGCATATTCCTTAGCGTGGCTGCACAGCTTGGCTTGCCTTTTCCAGCAAAAAAAGTCTTTAGCATGAACTGCTCAGGAAACGTTGCATATTAAGAGAGGTCTGGCAACAGCTGTATTTTAGCGTTTTAGAATAAAAATATCGTCCTGCCTTTTGGCCTTAATTCTTATTAGCCCAGAAGACTTTCCCCCCTCATTCCTCCCAGTTTTCTTTCAGCAATATGCTTTGTTTAAATACGGATTTTATTCATTAAGGCCATGGAAGACTAACGTGATCCAGATCATGACATGAGTAAGGAAGGAACTTGATTTCTGCTCTTGGCCACGGTCATGAAATGTCTTTTCAACCCTATCTTTGATCATATTTGAGGAATTTCAGTGTTGCTCCGCTCCATGTCTAGGCAGACCCCGGACCAAGAGGCCCTGGTCACAGGAGGGCTCCATCCAGCTGGCACACCAGGAAATCAAACTCAACCCCAAGCTAAACAGTGATATCTAAAAGAAGGGCACTGAGTGAGCGCTGCTTATGAATGAGAACATTCATGATCCGAATGAACTTGCATAGCTTGCCATTAGGAAAAACAATTAGGAGATGCAAAACAGTACCAGATACGTGTTGTATCCGGGAACAATAAGTTGTTTGCAGGGAGAAATTAGGTTTTTACATAACATTTTTTCCCCCCGGAGGTTCTTCCTAGTGCGTGTACAGGACGTGCGTGTTTGATGGAGCTGCCCCAGTTCAGTGCCCTGCTAGGGAGGGCAGCCCCTGCTGCAGGAAGGGGCTTGATCCTTGAGCCCTGGCCCAGGATAACCTCTTGGGCAGACTGGCACGCGTCACGCAAGGCCTCCCTAGTAACTCACTCCGTCGGAGAGGGTGCCTGGTAGCGTAGATAAGGTTCTGCACCGCTGTGTCTTACTCTGTAAAGTGGGTTTTTTGCACTAAATTGGAGGGGCCTCTCTGGTGGCTGCTCTCGGGCAGAAATTCACAGTGCTGCCTTTAAATGGATAAATGGCTGGACTTTAAAGGTCAGACTTGCCCAATTGTCAGAATTAGATATTCCATTATGAATATGTAATTCTATAAATATGAAATTATATTGCATTATAAATACGTAATTTCCCCAGCTTAATTTTTTTTAATGGCTATTATGCCAATGTTTTCCCCAGGAGCAGTTGGACTGAGGCAGACCTGTACTCTACATAATGTCAGCTCAGGCAGCAACGTCTGGGAAACCCTTTTTAAGCAGCTGGAAATGGTTTCCAGAGGAGAGAAAGGGCTCTCCGAAAGGCAGAGGATGCGCAACCTGCTTCTGAAAAGACCAGGATAACTTTAAAAAGTGCAAACCCTGCCTAAGAACTGATTGCAACATTAGCCCTTACAACTCAGACAGCTTAATCTTCAGTCGTGTATGCATCATTTCTAATGTTCGAGAAGATGGTTCAAAAAAAAAAACCACTGTGCCCGGGAAACAATCAATAAATCATGGCAGAACATGCTCTCTTTCATCTTTAATCCATAAAACACTTTCCCTATTCATATAAATCCTTATCGAAGTGGTGCACAACACACACTAAAGGCTGTGCTGTGTCCAGCAGGATTCTAATTAGTCTCCTCGGCAGTACAGGGGTTAACCGGTGGTTGTTCCCGTTAATTGCTGCAGGAGGAAATGGCCCCTCGCTAATTGGCAGGGGTTGGTGTGACGAGACGGGGTGGACGGGAGCACTACACACGGGTTGCAGCGTGCGGGCAATGGAATGGCAATACAAATCCGGTGCTGCTTGGGATTCCGAGGGCAGAGCTGGAAGGCACCATGTCTACCTGTCTTTGGCTTCATTCCCATGCCTGGTGATTCCTGGGCATTTGCGCAAAGGATGGGAATACCGGTGCTGGTGGCTTCGGGAAGGGACTTGCCCACACAGCTATGGCTAAGAATACCTGTGTCTCGTATCCTAAATCTGAGGTATGAGGGGAAATATAACAACTTCTAGGTGCGACTGGGCCGTGGGAGATTTCTTCCTAAAACAGTGTGTAAAACAAAGCATCAGAAATGGTTTTGCTGCAGACGTATGAAATGGTATTAGGGCTGCGCTGAGCACGGTCCGTTGAGCACAGGCAAGGATTTGGGTCTGGAAACCAGCTGTGCAGGCCAGCCAGCAAGCTTGCCGTAATCCAGAGCACCGGGGAGCCGTTTCTCTGCCTTCGCTTTCAGGATTTGTCTTCTGCTATATGGATAATATAGCACTAACAGCCAGAAGCAGAGAGGAGGACTTGGGAAACTACAGCGCACTTCTGAGATTGTTAAAAAAAATCATGGTTAAAGTTAAAACATAAAAATATTCTTTTCATGGTTTACTCCAGTCTTTTAGGATCCAGGATTTTAAATAGGCAGCGAGTGTGATGGTTTCCCATCTTGCACATACCCTCGTTGGCTTGTCAACAAATACTTTCCTTCTGCACGTGGGTAGGAGAAGGGATAGACGAGGTAGGGTAGAGTGGGATAGGGTAGGGTAGGGTAGAGTGGGATAGGGTAGGGGTGCTCAGCATCCCTTCCTACTCTCCTATGGGCTCATGGGCACACCTCCTAGCTTGGGAGAAAATGGGAATTTCCGTGTTGGCAGCGCCGGCCTGCAGAGCTCTCCCCTGTCTTCATCTACCCCCAAATTTTTGGGTAGATGATTTTTGATTTAGACTTTTTTTTCCAGCAAATATACCTAGAATTGCAGAATTATTTGCAATTATTTTGCACTTCTCTGAATACAGATACAGAACAACTTAATTTTGCATTTGTTATATTGAACATAAAGTACCCAAAAGAGATGGCTAAATTAATATTGAAAGAGCTGAATTTATATCAAATGTATCTCCATTTCTCTGGCCTCCGGAAGTAATTAAAACTGGGAAATAGGATTTCAAACGAACCTTTTGATGTGACATCAGCACATCTGCTGTAGCCAAAGGACGATGGGCTGAAGCATCCTTGCACATAATCCGATAGCGAATGTGTTTTACAGCTACAATAGTGCGTGGAAACTTGCTTTAGAACAAATCATAGTTTTTCTGCAGCGGAGTTGGAATCCGTATCTTTACACACGTCAGTCACTGGTGGCTTTAAAGTGATTCATGCGAAATGGGTTTTATACGAGCATGTGTTTTACATATCGCAGAGGAAGGAGCGGAGCCGTGCGGAATGCCTCGGGTTAGGTATGATATTGGATCCGGTGTTTCTCCTCGGTTTCAGTTTAAGGGTCTTCCAGTGAGTAACACGTGTGGGGTTGGATAACGTTGCGTTTCCTCTCGTCAGCTGGTGCCGAGGGCCGAGCAAGTCGCCTAGGGCCTTTTGCTGGGGCCGAAACAGATGACAGAGCACGTTAATGAGCTGCCTTTCCTTACTGGAGCTCCTTACGGAGCAGCTTGCCTGGGAAACCAGGAACGCCTCCTCCCGGTGGTGGTGGTGCTGTAAAAAACGCTCCAGAACGTCCCATCCAGTGTTTATTGGCAAGGACCAGCAGGCATGCAGAGAATACTCCACGTTGTTACAGGGGGTTTGCTGTTTCGGGGGGAAGGAGAGGTTCTACACATTTAAGACTTGGTGTGGTCGTGTAATTATATGTCATCGTATTCCACTCTTCCCACGAGGAAGGGCTAAGGTTTTGGTTTCAACCCGAAATTTTGTGTTTCTTGTCTAGCAAGCAATTAGCTGGCCGTGTTGGCTGCGTTTTAATACCTTTGGGCTGGTCGTGTCCCTATTAAAGTGAACAGCAAACTCCCACTGGTTGCAGAGGTTGAAACCCTCGTGTGTGATGTGTATAATTGTGTTTCATACGGCACATAATGATTTCTGCGTGGTTTTTCCTAAGCTGCAAAAGCAACAGGCTTTTTGTTTTCCCTTGGTTTACATTTGGCATGATATAGCATATAATGAGGAAGCAGAGATTTAGCAGCATCATTACTCAATACGTTAAATGTCAATTAGCAGTGACATTATAACATCAAGATCCTAATTCACAGTGGAATTTCTTTTCAGCATACTAATGCATTGCTTCCTGTTTGTGATAGTAATATTTATCTTCAGTTTACACGGGAAATAAATATTTGTGGAGAAATGCTCTGTGGTATCATGCCAGAGGTTGGGGTCTCTCTCTAGGGTCTGTTCATTGAAAATGTCTGATTATAAGTCTGACAATACTTTGGGGTTATTATCATAAATGTTCTAGATAGCTTTGAAAATTAATTGAAACTAATGCAGCTTATCCTTTTTGCCTTTTATTTCTATTATACTTATATACTTACATTATTCTATTATATAGTTTACATCTAACCTATTTGGTCAATAAATAGCCTAAAAGTCAATAAATAATGCAAAATATTGATACACAGTTTGCCAGCTGTTAACCATAAATTAACCACTGCTTTAGACACAAAAGCAAGACCTCCAAACAGTTCTTATGTATTAGAGTAGTTATTATGTGACAGAAAAAGAGAAAAATTGTTGTTGCTGCTACGTAATAATGTGATTTCAGACCGATGATTCTAGTATCTGTGAATATTTATTTCAAACTGTCTTTGTATCTAAATTCCCTCCTGATGCTAACGATACGTCAGGTTCCTGCATGGTCATTCTTCACTTTAACTGTGCTTCATGAAGGTGCCAAGGAAAGATACCCTTTTCAGTAGTTCACCTTAAGTACTTAACTATACTCATAGATATTATACTGTTCACGTGTCTGAACTTAAACACTGTGCATAAGTAACTGGCTAAATTAGGCTCTAACAAGAGCATCGGTTATTTTCTGCTGGTGGGGAAAAGGGAGTTCTGAAAAATAGGAAAAAAAAGAAGAGCAGGATTTCTTTTTAGTCTTTGGGAAGGGAAACAACACTTCCTGTGTGACCTAGTGCAAATGACTCGATGGATAATTCCGTGTCGAGGAATCCTGTGGCTCCAACCTGTGCCAGGTATGGATAACCCTGCAGAGACCAGACTGCAGGTCAACCTCAACGCCGGTCTTCGTTTTAAGTCACCCTGAGACTTCCCATTTTAGGTTATTTAAATCTACTTTGGAATAAGCACTTCTGTGTTTGCGTTAGCAAGGAGAGACGGAAGGAGCAAATTCCCCTTTCACCTGCGGACAGGTGACTGGTGGCTCTTTCTATAAAAGTGTTTTGTTTGGTAGCCTGCAGCGTTGCATGGCCGTAGGGGTGGGGAGGAGGCCTTGCCGTACAAGTGCTTTGGGTTTTGGGTTTTCCGCAAGTGTCTCTTTTTCAAAAGCCTCCTGCAGGAGCACGAAGGTTAAGAGTGCAGACCGTGTTTGGAGAGGTGACGGGTGTAGAGATGACACTGGACTGGGCAGACAAAGCGACCGGGTACCCGGCCTGCTTGGATGTCTCATGAGGCAGTTAAGGACTTAAAAGACTTCTCAGGAGGATGTGGATCTAGTTCTAGGAGACACCCAGGAAACCCAATTGAGGTGGAATAAAAGGAATGTTTAAGTCATCTGCTGGCTGGTTGCATTTGGCTTGCAATTAGGGAAGCACCGTGCTGGGGAGTGATGAAGGAAAAGAACCATAGCAGTTTATCAAGAAAGTGATTCCTCACAGCGTTTTCTGCATGTGACCTTGGCCAATTGCCTTTTCACACAGAAACACCTTAGCACTTCGTGTCCCCAGCATGGGGATGTCCCATCCAGCAGCAGCTTGGGTGGCTTGGGTGGCTTGAAACGGGAGTGTTTACCCGGGCAGAAAGTCAGCTCAGAGCCTCACAAGCACACACAGAGCTTTGCAACACTGTATTTGCACCGGGATGTGCTGCATCGTGTTTGTTTAACTAACATCCTTAATTATTTTCGATGCAGATGTTGGTTTATTACAGTGTAAGTGTTACGAATGAGAACCAATAACAGGAAAGCAGCGAATATTAATCTTGGTTCTAACACAGCTGCTGTTTCTTTGGCAAACACATTTAAGTGTTGTAGCTAAAATCAATTTTAGCTGTGGAAAATTGTTGTCCGAAGGCAGATCTAGCCCCAGATCCTGTGTCTGCAAGGAGGTAGCTGTGCTGAGAGCTTACTGCCCTCTTTGGTGGCTGCAGCGTTGTCTGGCCTGGCTCCCATCCCAGGTAGGCATCAATGGGTTCACGTGTTGAAATTTATGTGCAGATGAGTTAAATGAACTGAGTTTATCTCTATATAATTGATATATAGCTTTGCGATGACGCTTTCATTTAGCGAATGAGACGTCTCATTTCTTTGATCTAAAGAAGGCTCTAATTGGCATCAATATCTCATCGTAACTTGTAATTTTGACATTATACGCGGTGGATTATTTAATTTGTGACCAGCGCTTCTGTTTGCAGCGTTAAAAATGTAATTGTTGGTGTGTAATTTGCTGTTATTGATGGCATAATCTAGCTGCACAGAAAATAGCTAGAGATATTTTGATAAATTCAAATATGTGAGAGGAAACCGGAAACATCAATTCACCCCGTTCAAAAAACGGCGTTTTTAGGTGTTTTTAGGTGATGGTGACTTGTCTGTGTGCTCGATGGCCACTTCCACGTTTGACCTAGAGTTGCAAAGAGGTGTCTTGTCTTTACCAAGTGTCCTGCAGTGTGAGTATGAAGAACATGCAGCGTAACCGCAGCGCTCTGCCCAGCTCCATAGCTGCGTTATTCTGCTCTTGCTTGCTTGGGGACAGGATAAACATAATAGGTGGGGACCTAGCTGTAGGTCCCGCATTAATTGAAAACAACCCTGCGTAAAATCCCTGCCCGTTGTGCCTGTCGCCCAGTCAGGGGAAAGGCATTTCCTATGGCGGTGTGGAATTTCTTCAAAGGGCCGCGCTCGCGTTTAAACTTAACCGCAACGCTGCAGAGTCCGCACCGTCTTGGTTACCTATAGAAACACTTCAGCTGCAACAAGCCCTGGCTGCGTGTGTACTCGGCTGTTAGAACAAAAACCTCTAGGGCTGTAGCTCTTTTTAGATACCAGATGCTTTTATTTTGCGTAGAGAGCAAAATTTCCTTTTGTTGTTCTAAGAGCATCAGCTTAAAAGTGATTTTTTTTTTTCTCTTTGAAAAAAATCTGAAAATCAAAATTTTGGTGGTGCAGTAATCTATTGCAGAAAACTTTGGATTTCTTCTTCTTATGATATGGCTCATTGGTTCCCACAAGAAAAAAAATCACAGTCTGAGGCTTAATTTTATTCATTTTTTAATGGCAAATGTTTCCCGTTTTAAGTAAAGGACTGTTTAAGCTAATGTTTAAATGACAAGCCTGGCTAAAGCTTTCACTTCAAAATGGACTCTTTTACTGAGAGAACACAATTTTCTTCTGGTTTTGTCATCATAAGAAATTAAAATTGCCTGAGAATTGTGTTAATGTTACGAACTCCTGGCATGAAGAGTTTTTCAGAGCGATTTCGGGTTGTCGTTCTGGCTTGTTATTGCTCTAGGAAAAAGCTGGGGGCATTTGAGGCTGTTTTGGAACCGTGTAGTATTGGAAACGCAGCCCCACAGTTATTATTCTCGTATTACACACTCAGACCCTAAAGGTAAAAGAGACTGAAATCAGCTAATGGTCTAATAGTCGTGAGCAGGTCTGTCAGGAGGAGATGCAGGGCATCATTTTTATTACCTACGCATGGGATCTGCCCCTGAGCTCGGCGTTTTCGTGTGGGCGTTAATGTTTCCATAGGGAGCGCAGAGGGAACTATTTTTAGGAAATTAGACTTATTTCGACTATCACAAATGTTGGGGAATCCAGTCCATGAGCACAAAACACTGTCGCTGGCTGTAAACTGCAGTGCAAGTATCAAAGAGCATCCCCACGTTGGACTTTCTCGTGGCTCATGATAGCTACTAATTGGGCTAGTGTTTTCTATGGACTGAGTAGCTGCTTTGAGTTCAACTTCAAATGTAGCTACATGATTATTTTATTGCCCAGGAAACCTGTCAGTTGTTGCCTTTAGGACATCTGGATTTCCTTCTTATGGGGAAAAAAAAAAAACATTATTCCAAAAATGCATAGAAAAAAATCTTGCTAGTGTTCAGGAAGGTGCCACGTTCCAGTGACTGGGTTTTATAATTTAAAACATGTACTGAGGTGTTTTCTGCATTAGCGGTTACGTTCACTTGCTGCTTTCTTCATCTTTCTCTTTTCCTTGGTGTCTGGGTGGGTTAATTTAATTGAAATTCAGCTGTCAAGAACTTTAATTGATCCCCAGAAGCTGTGGACTCGAGTCATTCATAAGCTAGCTACTCCATTTAGAGTGGGGGCTGGCAGTGTAATTAATTGTGTTGATAAGGGATATAAAGGCTTAAAGAAATGCAGTGAGACTATCCCGGGAGGAGAGCGATTTTCCCTCTGATCCCTCTGAGAGCCGACACTCGTTGGTGCCAGGGGAGAATTTCTCCCCCAGTTCCGTGTTTAGGTGTGCCATTAGGAAGATCAGCTCTACCTTACTCTCATCCAGCGTTTTTCTGCCATGCATTATTCAAAATATAGACCAGACACAAATGTCCTTTTGCTTCAAGTGTTTTAATTTCTCTCTTTTAATTTCTCTCTTTTAATTACTCTTTAAGTGTTTATCAAAGAAAAGTGATATGTATGTGTGTGATTAATCCGTACAGGCATACAGCCTTCCTAACTGTGTGAGGAGCATCCATCAGTTGAGATCCGAGGTCTTTGTTGAGACTCCGTAGCTATTTCTTGTTCTGCATCCGCTTCTTATTAATCATATAAAAGAAGACAAAAGTCTCCTCTACAATGGGAAAATTGAAAGGAGAAATGTTTCAAACCTAATAAAAACAAGAATAATAACTCCTTTGTCAGGAAACTCAAAAGCACTAATTTTAAGTCTGTAAAATCTGATCTACTTAGCTCGAAATTTCTCTACCCCTCCAGTACCTTATTCCCTTTGATGTTTTTTCTTGATTTAGGATTGATGGGGGAATAATCCTATTATTTCAAAAAGAGAAGATGAGTGTTTTCTTTTATAATATGTAGAGATAAGAGTTGCATACTTTCCCCAAATGACATTTTGTGCTTAAAGTATTCCGAATATGCAAGAATTTTGTTCTCTGGTATGGTTTATGCATCCTCTGATAGCTTGGGTGTGCTTGTCCTAAAGGTTACAAGTTCCATACTTAACAATTATATATTTTCTACATTCATTGAGCCTGGGTTGAGCTCGTAGTTCTTTTACGGATAAGCTTTTCCTTAGTGTGGAAAATTATCTGGGAGAAAATATGAGAACGCCGGATATCACTATGGGTTGGGAAAACCTGATGGGTTCCATCAGGTTGGCTCTCAGCCTCCTTTGCTTACACAATATTTATTTATCTACTGTATTTTCTAAGTGTTTGCCAAAAGTGCGAAGAAACGGTATGTTTTTATATTTTTGTAACAACTTGGGAATTATAAGTGCGAGAACAGGGTGCTGAAAGTCTTGTTTTAGGGGCCCGTCAGCCGTGGCACTGGGGCAGTTCTGCGGGAAGAGCAGGGCTTCGTGTCGCAGCGGGCGCTCAGTCTGCTGCAGTAAGGGTCATAAATGATAAAACCATCGTTCCATAGGACAGAGGGGCACGGAAGAGCCCCGTTTTGGGGATGGAGTGCTCACCATAAAAATAATAAGATGTTGTATAGCAAAAAGAAGAGGCAAATACCCCTGTGTGACATTCTGCTTCAACAGGCTTGTTTTCGAGTAGCCAAAAAGTGCTTAGATTTCTTTTTGTAGCTAAACCGACTGAAAAAACGCGATGGGAAAGCAGTGGATTTCCTATTTGTAGTTGTATTTAAACTGCTTTTTAGCCCCCTTGCCTTAATTCCCAGATTAAATCTAGCCCAGCATGCAGTTGTGCCAGGAATCCCTAGGAAGACCGTTCTAAAGGTGAGTTAAGCTCCTGGTGCGTGGAAGGGGTGATCACTGGCAGTGTGATCACACTGGTGTGTGATAGGGGTGATCGTTTGCGTTGGGAGAATGCCTCGGTGTAGGGACACGTGTAAACCCCGTGTCAACAGCAATTGTGCATAACTAGGTCGAGCTGTTAGAGATGCCCGTGGAGACTTGCAGGTAGCTTTTAGTTCTGAAGTATCTGAAAAGTGCTAATTGTCCTATTTATAGGCATGCCTGTTTCACAAAGTTACCAGTTTATGAAAACATCTAATTTCCCTGCTCGGGAACTTGGCATTTAGGCCCGGGTAATGAAAATCTCGAGGAAGGGGCTGCGGGTGTCGGTGGGGTCTCCTTGCCCAAGGAGCTGCCGTCCCTGAGCTGCGGCTGTTCTTTGGGTCCTCCAAACACCAGCACGATCCCTTTCCCTCCCAGTTTTCCTTTGTCCGTGTTACTCATGCTGGTAATTTATTTTGTGTGGTCGAGTGCTGCTTTAGACTGCTTTATTGAGCTTTCGGCATCAGTTAAGCAACCTATTCCAAAACATGTGAAAGCAAATAGATATTTACATAAATAAAAGTGTGATTTGTGTCCTTTCTGTGAGGCTAGCTCATGGAAGCGAATCTTGCAGTATGCTGCTTGATTTATTGAGTCAATACAAGAAGACCAAGGGTTTTGGGACAGTCGTATCCTAGGACAGCTATTATTGAATATAGCATCTTTATCAACAGAAAAAAAGTGTAAAAAGGGTAAGTGAAAAGTACTTGGCATAGATTTCAAGCCCCCTTTCCTCACACATTTGTGTTTCAGGCTCCTTTCTTGCACCATCACAAATAAATAAAATAAAATAAAAATAATTTTTAAAAAGGAAGCAAAGAGAAAGGCAGAAAATGGACTGGGATGGAAGGGGGAAACAATTTAAAAATAAAAGCCTGACTCTGGGCATTGTGGATAGAAAACGGTCAGCAAATGGTGAGTTTGGGTAAGGATTCCTTGGTGAACTGGATCCTCAGCTGGCAGCCTGGGTGATCAGTGGCTATTTCAAGAGCCAACAAGAGATTTTAAGTTTATTTTTGAGTAACTTAGAAAAATTAACTGCGAACCTATTCTCACATGAACAAGATACTGGCAACGCAGCCTGCTGTGTTTCCTGTGTTTAGCCACCGTCCTTCTGTTATTTGTTGTCCTTAGTTGTTTGTTGTCCTAGTTCTCCTTTTGTTACTGTTATACATCACGTGTGTCTTTAAGATGGGTGTCTGCTGTGCCTCCTTGTTCTGGAGGCACGGGGCGAGGAGCAGATTTAAGGCGGTGGGCCGTAGCACTGGGTGATGGCTGTGACCACCCTCCGATCTTGCCCAGATGGCATTAGCCACGTCTAGTGCGGTGATATATGGTCCCCAAAGAAAAGGAAGGATTGCTTGACGTGATTAATGACGTGCGTGGTGTTAAAACGAAGCTGGACAGAAATAATTAATGGTCGCCGAGAATGTAGGGAGAGGAAGAATAAAAATCAAGACCTTTCCATACCTGCTAGACACATCTGTAGCGGGAGCTGAACCAAAAAGCTACGAGCAACCTCCTTCTTGTAGAGACTCAATATATTTGTGTTCTGAAAGGTAAAAAGGCTACGGTAATATTGACAAAAATTCACACAAGAGAGGCAATTCTGGCATGGATCCCCTGGCATGGATCTGTCCATTTTCTGCCCCACATCCTTCCTCAGTTTCCCAGTTAGATGAAGACGTTTTCAGAGATTGTCTTTCCATCCTGGTGGCATCCAGGGAACGAGGTAAAACGGGAGTGCTGAGGGCAGGTTGCACTGAAAGCTCTCTCTCTCTTTTCTGTGTATGTGTACGCCTTAGTCCCGGGTCAGATTCAGTGCACGACAGGGCCTGCCCGCACTAGAAGCTGCAATAAATTTAAAGCAGCACCACTTTTGCTTTAAAATACCTTCTACTGGTGGAAGCATACCTAGCAACAGGACTTCAACCTGCCGGTTTCAGCGTCCAGAGAGCCCTCCTGCCTTCGTTCAGTGCTTTGGATTCAAATTATTGCCTCCCCCCTCACCATTTCTTTTCCTCATTCTCATTATTTCCACTCTTTCCTCTTAAAGAAGTCAGACTTGGGATAATTAGAACAGAATAGATAGAAAATTCTAATATACTTCAAATATGCTTTTATGTTTTTTCAACATATTCTTGTCCTATTTTGTCAGTATTCTTATGATCGTTTGGCAGTTTCTGTGTTTCTGTAACTTTATCCCTGAAGTAATAGCTTAGAGTCACTGCGTTTTGTTGTAGCTAATGACTCTGGCCTCTCCTTTCTAGCCCCAGCAATGCCCTTCTTGGGAGTGACTTGTTCAGTAGCCGTGGCTGCTGCTGATTGCCCCTCGTCCCGTCGCGCTGGCTTCCTGAGGTACCTACAAATACTGTTACTGGCATTAACTATCTCAGTTTCCACAAAGCTCTGCAGCCTCTTCAGCGTTCTTATCCTTCTCAATCTGCTGCCCTCACTTGAGCATAGCCTGCTTCTGGCAACCTACTTTCATACATTAATGCTGCCCTACTTTAGTTGGTGCTTCATTATCCTCCTGCCTGCTTACTGCCCTAATATCCTGAGAATGTCTTCTTATGTCCTCAAGTGTCTTCTTATGGCCTCAAATGTCTTCTTATGTCTTCAGAGTCACTCTCATCTTACCAATAGGCTCTGCTAAACCCTAAGAGTCTTTCACGTCTAAACCACAAGATCTTCTTTTTCCCTGTGGAAGAGAAGATCCTACCCAGGATCTTCTCGTAATCCTTACCCAGGTCATAGTATTTTCAGTCCAGCTCTGCCCTTTGGTCTGTAAACGTTTTCCATTTCCTTCATGTGTCCCCCTGCCCTCTTCCCACCTTTTCCCTTCACTCTCATCCCTGGGCAGGTTTCCATGAGGTCCGATATAACTGGCCTTGGTTGCCTTCAGCCATAAGGCTCGTTCAGCTAAGTTCTTCCCAGTGGAAGGATGTGATGAAAATCACTTTCCTTTTTTCCTTCTTTCATATTTTTCCTAAATCCTATTCACCTACTTTTTGGACCTTGACTTATTAAGCAATTCAGACATGACTGGTTGTACGCTTAAATGAGGCCTGTGCTTAGCCTAGATCTTTATCTCACTGTAAACTACTTAGAATATGAACCTGGTATATTTTTAGGCAACTATGTGATCAAAACCAATGCTATGCTATGTACATAATACCATTAAAAATGTTTAATGCATGACTTGTCTTGATGCTTTATCTCAAGTACCGGCTCCTTATTTACAGAAGTGCACGTTTTCCTTAGGGTAATAGCTTCAGTGTTAATATTTACATCCGGATTGCTCTTTGTCTTGAGTCTAATGGATACTTATGGCTGGTCATGAGGAACAAATACCACAGTAAAACAGTCAAAAATGCATATGTGTATTAAGAAGGCATGTTTGTCAGGGTGCTCATGGGTAAAACAGTGTTTTGCTGGAGAATTTCGGATAACTAGAGAAATAGCATGAGGTCTCTTAGTCGTAATATGTTATACTAGTCTACAGAGCCTAGCGTGTACCTTGTAGGTAAACACGAATTTATTTTTCTCCTTGAAATATGAAATACCATTAGAAAAAGTAAATAGCTTCCTTGGGTAACTTGGAATTTAAATTACAGGTTTACCAGGGGGCTGAGAGAACATTTTTTGGAAATATCTGCTCGGAGACCCCAGCGGTTTATTTTTGCGTGGGCCTCTGATTAGACGTTTCGTTGCTGCAGATGCTTGTTTGTTTGCACTTGCTGTGCCAAGGGGAAACCCAAACTGCAGCCCCGAGCCCCTCGTTCCTTTGGTCACCTCCCTTGGAAGGCAGCGCGCATCCTAAGCAGAAGACCCGTCCTAGGCAGCCCGCTGCGTGTGCAGGGCAGGTATTGCCTGGTGCTGGGAATGAGCACGCGGGAGCCCTCCTGACCGTCGGCTTCGGGAGCTGCTTTGTTAATTTAACACTTGAAGGGACACGCTGAAAACCCCGGGCGGTTTCTGGCACTGAAAGATAGGGCAGGCGCGTCCGTCAGTGGAGTTTCCTACTGGTGGAAAAACAGACTGATAGGTGAGAGAAGCGACCGACTTTTTATGTCTGCAAAAGCTGCAACAGGTTGTTAATTTGCCTGAACCAAATGTCGTGGTATTTTTATTCCTCGTAAGTGCTTTTGTCTGTTAGATTTCCTGTTGCTGAAAACTGATGATCAAAGCCGACCCCAGTCTTTGGGTCGGTTCTAGCAGTCCTGGTGTGCGTGCCCATGGCGAGCTGACACATCCTCCCTCTACCTCCCCTTTAGCAGCTTATCTGGTCCCAGGCTCTCCCTGCACGTGTCCCAACCCTTCCTCCCCCAAAATAGCTATTATTGCTCTTTTTGTCATTTTTATGACTGTGGTCCTAGCATCTGTTGGCCTTGATGCTCTGCAGTTGTACCCTGAAAGGCAAATGTCCTCTCGAAGGTCTTTCACCTTACTACCTATGCTATTGACATGTAAGTAATTTACTTTGTGCAACTATTCCTTTGAAGTTCCATGAAAACACTTCTATTCCAAACACTACTCATATAGGGACCAGCTCTAGCTGTTTGTCAGGGTAAGTGGGATTAACAACTACAGCCCTCCACTGTTTGCTTCCTAAATCCTCTATCAAATACTAAAAATATGTATTGCAGATTTTAACAGGAAACAATTACTGTTGGCAAAGAATACATGTTTCACATTTACATTTTTTTGGCACCTGTAGTTTCTTAATGTACCTTTAGGTATATGAATGAGGGGTTCTTTCTAAGAATTTTAGATAGAATTTGGTAGAAAAAAAAAAGGGAGGTCTGGATAGAAATACTTTTACTGCTGGCTAGGGACGTTTTAAGTGCGCTCTACATGTGCACAAAGCCTGACCCCTTGATGTGATGACTGATGTGGTCGCGTATTGCAGGCATGGCAAGAAGAGTCAGGCAAGGAGGAGATATTTTGCCTTTGAAACTTACCAGGTGAAAAGGAATACTTGTGTAAATTTGCTTTTCCCGTAGCATAATTCACATGCATGTCCTCATTATTAGCTGCCAATGACAATGTCTCTTCCAGAAAGACCTTCTAAATAGGGGGGTCTTAGTAATAATGACGTTTTTCCTTTTATTTCTTGATGGCAGTTAAATGTTTTCGAAGTTTTTGCAGCTGGTGATCAAAGACAAAGCAAATATTTCGGAATGGGGTATTAAACCTTGAAAGCAGAATAAACAATAATATTATACATAATGTTTTTAAACACTGCAGAGAATTTTCAAAAGTGTATTATTTTTATACTAGAACTTCTTTATGATCGTGTTCACAGAGGCTGAGGAATGGATTAGTGGACATAAAAGGTCAACAAGCCTTTAAAAATCAAAGCTGTGCAAAGAAAAAAAGGATAATATAGTTGTTTTACTGCAGTTAATAAAGCCCACCTTCTGAAACAAATACCCTCAAGCCATTTGTTTAAACAAGCATCAAGTTTAGCAGTGCTACACCATAACATGATACTCCAAATTAAACTTTTGCATCTCAAGTGACCTTTATGGCAGTTTTACAGTTCATAAATTCTTTACTGCAGTGCTCTGTGGAGTGGTTTTAATAAATCTTGATTGTGCTGTAAATGCTGTCGCACATGCTTGAAATGGCATTTCCAGCCCTAACAAACACAAGGACAGGAGTCATTCTCTATTCCATATGGAGGATTTTGCTTTAGAATATTGTGGTCACGAGGGGGAAAATGCCATAAGTAACCCATTACTACCACAGAAGAGAACTGAGTAATATTAAAATTATAAATTTTGGATATTTATCAAAGTGAACTGATAAAATGCCTGCTGCTCATACGGAAATGTGGAAACCCTATTCAGTTTGCAGGGCTCCCAAAGTACTCAGGGTAGCTCAAAAGAAAAGATTTTGTTTTCCATTAAAAAAAAAAGAGAAAATCTTGATTGTTTGGGCAAATGTCAGATCTGCAGAACTGTGGTGCTCTTTGTCCAGCTCCCCAAAACACTGGGTTGGCTGTGCTTAGGTTCAGTATATTCGCTTAGTCTTGTTGGTCTGTCTAATTAATTTCAATTAGATAAAATATGCTGAAGCTCATTCCAGTAACGAGTCGGAGTGTTTCTCCACTTGTATTATTGCATCCTCCGTCACAGCTATTTATTTACTTTGCTATATAGTCCTCCTTAATGTCTTTTCACGTAACTGGGGCACCTGAGATGAAGCGGTCATTGCCTGTGAGTCATGACCCTGAAGCAGTCATCAGATTGTCTGTGCTTTCCCAATGCAGACAGCAATGTGTTCACTCCTTCTAGTACGTAAAGTCAGGTTTTTGTTTATGTCTCTCAAAAATCTTCTGCATTCTTCTGGATTTTCACACTCCTAAAGAACTATTTCACAAAGGCCAACTTTTTGTCCTCATAGCATGTTGTTTTCTGTTCAAAGGATGGACAGTGTGGCTTTGGTGAAGTGTAATAACTGATCTATTAGTTTGCCTATAAAAAGTGATAAGTGGGAATACGGTAGGAATAGAAATATATTGCCTAGGTGGAATGAATTGAGATCATAAATGTCTCGCTCTGGAATAAATGATTAAAACAGAAAATCCTTAAGTGAAAAATCTTTATAATTGGTCTCATAGGAAAATGTATAATATGAGATCGATGAGCCTGGGTCGCAGACCCATTATTAATGTGGGAGTCAGTGTTTTTTAGCATTCGGTTAAATGCTAAATTAGTAGTTAAATACTGATCTGCAAAGACAATTTAAAAATGAATGGTGGATTCCAGAGCTGGCCCGTTCACCTTAGGATGGAAACAGGCAGATCAAAGCACCCCTCTGAGCAATTTAAAGAAGACAGAGGTTAATAGTCTCTATAATTGCCAGAACCTGTGATAAGTACTTAAAGCAAACAGTCATCTTTTGCAACATATGGTATCTGCAAATTATTCCACGCTGTTAAGAGTGGGTGTTGATTTAGGAAATTATTTTGATGATTTTACCTATAATTACAGAGTGCTATTTTTTTCCATCTGCTTTAACAATTTACAGTTAATCTGTTAACAGCTAAATTCATCTGAAAGCATTTTGAGCAACAGCCGAAAATGATGTTTAGCAAAAGTGACATGATTTATCCTTCGTTTGTTCTGTAGAGGTATTTTGCATTTACTGGTGATTTCAGGGGGAGTCTTTGGTAACTGAAAATTTCTGCTGCCAGTTTTTTCTCCTCAGTTAGTAGAATTTGAGTAGAATTCTACAGTAGATTCTTTTTAGAATTAAAAAAAATTAAAAATAGTCATTTAGTGGACATCAGTACATTGATCTTAAGCATCTTGTTTATACTTTCTGAGACAAAGATTTTTTTTTCTTGCTTCAGAAGATAAGCTAGAACAAAATTTTTTTTAAAAAATCAGCAACTTCTGTTTTTCTTAGTTGATTGATAAACTAAATAAGGAGAAACTCGAGAGAGATTGCATTCCAAATATGATATATCCTATAGAAAGAGGCGTGGGGAATGATTTCTGTACTCAGACAGTCGAGGCAAGAGAGGAGGTGGAAGCCTGCAGAGGCAAACACTTTTTAATGCACTGTAAATATCCCCAGGACTTTAATCGGTGCAAGTGGAGATTAAGAATCATACCTGTGCAGTGATCAAGCTTGTTGGCCAAATCTGCCTCCCTAGAGCTGGGATCTGAGATGTAAACTCCTCTATAAATTTATCTTTTATTCCTTTTTTCTTAATTTTTTTTCTTTCACTAAGTATCTCCTGATCACTACTGCAGTCCTGTTCATTTGGCCCCAAAGAGAGTGTTGCTGCTTATAAATCAGAGAAGAAACCTAGTCAGTATGTTCATGCTTGCTCTGGTTCTCTTTCGTTTCACCCATTCTGCCTTTTCCAGGAAAAGGACAGTTTTTGCCTGTTCTTTCCCCTCCACGCTTACCTCTTCTGCCCAATGTGTGATCTCTCTGTCCCCACCATTTTCCAGTGATTTCCCAGAACTAAAAGGACTCGAAGGACTTTATTTATATATACACGGTCCTCCTTATTCAAGGTCCTTTTCAGCCTCGTCTTCCATGACATTGGAATAAAGCATTTTCAAGTGAACAGCCATTATAGGCATCACCATAATTTGTTTTCTAAGCTATTAAGGACAAACTCCTGGTTAATATAAATACATTGGCACAATGTGCCTCTGAAAAGGCACTCGGTCTAAACTGGAAGACGCCAAGAAATGGAGATTTTATCTCCGCTGTCGGTATTACTTGGAGCTTTTGTTTCACATGCCAAGGATGTGTATGAATTGTTGGGAAGAAGGGAAAATGATCTCCTCATCAGGCTGTGCAATAACATTGAGCCACACGTTTCAGAGAAACGTGAGCTCTCCGTATTAAGGTCTTGATCTTGCAAAGATGCAGCGTATGGTAAATGTAATATGCATGTGCCATCATGCTGAAACCAGTGGATCTCTGCCTGTGTCTAGAAATAAGCACAGATCCCGGTCCTGGGAAGACCTATGTGTAAGAGCTGAATGAACTGGAACTGCTTGCAAGGAGTGGGAAGTTCTGAGGCGCCCATGGAGTGAGCCGTGAGAACTGCCCACGTCAAGGGATCTCAAGTGTTTACTGCTGCTGCTCCCAAGCTAGCAAAGCACAAAGCCGCAGCTCTCTTTAAGCCCCGAAAGTTTGGAAGTGTTTAGATTTCCCTAAAGGGAGCGAGGCTGGACCACCCTTCTTGCCTGGTAAAAGGGACTTCAGCACATAAATCTGACGGGCTTTGAAGCACCCGCTGTTCTGCGGAGGATGTCAGCTTGTGGAGTCAAACAAAACCAGCGGCTAAACGGGGAAATGTTTCTGCCAGCTTTTAAAATATGTCAAGAAAGAAATGGGAACATTTTGTAAGCCTAGCGTTACGTTTTTCAGTCTGTGCAATATCCTAGCGGATCATAAAAAGAGCTATATACAGCTGCTATCCAGAAGCTTGGCTGTCTTTTTTTTCTTTTTTTTTTTGGTAAAACTCTAGATTCTATTATAACCTGCTCAGTGGAAAAACATGTGACTGAGATCACAATATTTGGATGAAAACCACTGTAAAAAGACACTTCTGGATACAAGAGTGGGCCTCTAGCTGCTAATGAATTACTCAGCTGCCTGGTCAACTCTATTCCTATTCAGTATTCCATATTGTAGATTCCTAAGGCTATAGTCTATATTTCTAATAAGATTTTAAATAATCTTGCAGTACAAAGCTTAATGAATAGTGACCGTATCGATAATCGAGATAATTTCATCAGCCATCAATAACAACAAGGAGCCTGATGGGAAGATATTCCTGACAGGAAGATGCCCCAAGATTCTGGTTTTGTTTTGAAATATCTCCTTTAAGTGCAAATACATTGGGATTGTGTTGGAAAGTAGTTCCACTTTCCTGTCAATTCACTGATTGTGAAGTGTTATTGAAAGTGAAGCTTGACCATGCTAAAAAAAGGGAAAACTCCTTCGTACTTATGGTTGGGAACTAATTCCGGAGTCACCTAAGGTATCAGAGTTAGGAACACCCATTAAAATGTGCTTTTAGAAATGTTAGTGTTGCCAGCATTGTTTCCTGTGAATGCTTTTTGCAAACAAAAACAAAACCCTGGTGATATTGTAGTAGAATTCTGTGTGGAAAGTCTTGCTGCCTGAATACCACCCACAGACTGGATGACATCCAGTTAAGTCATCTTCTTCTCATTTATAACCATCACTCATATAATACACATTCCAAAACACGCAGAGATTTATAGCAAAGCTAGATCACCTACAATAATATGTTGTAGTTTTAAATCTAAGCTATCCTAAGCCTAAGTGACAGTCTGTTTTTATTGCCTAATAATGCAGAACTTGAAATGTGCAGAGTGGTAGATTTTACTTGACTAATAATAAATAATTGTTCTACTTCATATGGAAAAATGTTTTAGAGCAGGTTGTTCCGAGCTTATTTGTCTGCTTGGTGGCAGAATTTAATATCCCACTGCTGCTTCCCTGAGCAGCGAAATGGCTCCAGGAAAATCCCTGTGAAAACTCCAATAAAAGGGGCAGGAGAGAAAGGCCCGCTGGCTTTTCTCCTAGCTCTTCTCTTTGCTGTCTCCGTGTTGTAGAAAGAATCCAGCATTCTGACCTGCAGAGACTGCTAGTGTTTCTTTTCCATCATTCTGGGTTTCTCTAAATCCAGGAAAATTCTGTTGGTTTTAGTGTAAGATGCTCCCTTGTGTTGTTCCAGTGGCCTTGGAAATCCAGCTGATTCAGAGTCCTGCCTAACGCCATGTTTAGGTGAGAATATGGCATTGACATTCCTTCTTTCCAGAGAAATCCGTATTTCTCTGCCAGTTCTTCCTTAGTTGGCAAGGTAAACAGCTAGCACGAGGCTAGCTAGGACAAAGAAGTACATATATTTATATAAAGAAATATATGAGGAAATATAAAATAAAAATAAAGAAAATAAAAATGATGAAAGAAGTTAGTAAGTTGTAAATAAATGTTTTCTGACATCTTCTTCTTCATGGAATTTGGTTAAGTGGAAGTTTTCTCCACTTGGGAGGAATGCTCCATAGTGAACAGCTAACTCTTACCTTCCTGACTTCAACTGGAAGACAACCAACCATGGACAGCAACAGGAAAGTCAGTTACCTCTGACTAATTTCCTTTATGTATAGAGGTTCCTTTGGAGAATGAGCTTACATAACTCTCCAGGAAATCTGTCCAGCTCTGACATGCGTTACAAAATACACGTTACATCCTTCGCTGCTTGATAAAATTTGCAAAAGCACCCTGGAGCTCGACATAAATATTAGATTGCTGTATTTCAGCTGGGCACGCCGTATTCCTTGTGACAGCCTCCCGTGTATAAGGAGAGTTCCCGGTTCCAGTTCAAGTCTTATTTGCTCTCCTTTAAAGAGACAAACTGTAAGGGCTGAGTCCCGCAGCACGTTTCCCAAGCCAAGTTATCAAATTAAAAACCATACTGCTGGGGATGCACATTTCTCTTGCAGGGTTTTTGGGGTGAAAAGCTGCATACTATGTGTATATATATATATAAAAAATATTTTTTGAACACTACCATCTCTATAGATAAATATATCTCATGTTAGCAAACACGTACAAGTAAAATAAAATACTCTGGCTCCTTTGTGACTTATTAGACAAGCTTGTTGACTTGGGATGCGATGAGACTGGCACGTGCTTTCTTTCTGAAAAAGACCCTTACAATCGTGTTTCTCCTTTGGTGAAGTTTTAGCATCTTTAAGAGTCTTTGGATACTTTATAAGAAATCTCAGTTTCCTGTTTGCATTTGTAGAGCCAGGATAATGCCATAGCTCCCGTGAAATCAGCCTTCATTTATCTGGATAATTAGTTTACAAAAGGGAGTGTATGGTCCAACAAACAAATTAAACAAAGAGGGAAACTGCATAATTCAGGAAGGGAGGGAAGGAGGGAAGTGAGTGATAATTCAGATTTGCAAGACAAGTCCATGGCAGATGATAACCAAGGGCTGTGGTACCCTTGCAGAATATTACACAGGCGAACTGAAATTAGCAGCACACTGATTATGAAGCTTCCACTCTGCCACAGGCTCTGTCTGGCTCTTTCCACTGGAACAGTGCACATGCTCCACTTTTTTAATATTTCTATCGGTAATTTAAGGCAAACTCAAACATTTTCTGACCTTAGATATGTTTAGTCCACCTTGCAATGTTGGGAGAACGCCACAATTCCCTGGATTTTGTTTGTTTGTTAGTTTTTTGTCCAAATTTTACTCTTTGTTTTTAATTTATTTTTTATTTTTAGCTTCTGGGCTTGATTGGCCCAAAGAAAAGAAATCTTTTAGTACCGTGCGTTTATTCCTAATTCTTAGAATTAAGAAAGTCCGGCGTACAACTTCATTGATTAGAGCTGTAATCCAAGCGTTAATTGGAAAGAAGTACAGCTCTGGAGGAGCTCTGGCACCCATGTGGAGCCAAAGCCTGTTTCTAAGGGCTGTATCGGGAGGAATCTGTTGATGTCTGTTAGATTCTCACACCGATTCGGAGTCGGAGTTGTGGAACTAGAGATAATTGTCTCGCTCTCCGCAGAATTTAAAAACTCGTGTCGTACACCTTGGACTGTGACGAAAGATTATGATTATTGTAAAGATTTGCCAATTTTACAAGTTTAATCTTCTGTGAAGGAATATGTCTAACAATCCTGCTACCCAAGTAACTGTAGGTTTTGAGAAAGATGGTATTTACCCAGTGGAAAATTATTCGAAGAGATGCATTTTATGTTATTTATTACTTGTCTCTAATTTCTAATGAGTTCAAGTAATGAAAAAAACCTGAAATTATTTGAGATCATCAACTTAAATATTTCAATTTGTCAGACTTACTCCGACTGCGCGCCCGTGCAGCCGGATGCTCTGCACGGCGTAGGAGTCAATGTGTAATCCTCATGAGGGTCGTGTACATAGGCACGGTGAGAGAAAGGAGGAGGAGGGAGACCCCTCATGGTCTGTCTGACAGAGCCCGTGTTACGGGTGCACGCTTCCCAAGGGGTGCCTTGTCTGCAGGTAAAGCGAGCCAAGGACAAGAGCCTCCTCTTGGCAAGAAGAGGTGATGATAGAAATCCAGGAACAGGAGGAGTCAGGAAAGAGTTGTGATATAACCCTGGTGTTCTTCGCCTCTCAGGAGACCGCATGGTGATGGCACAGGTTGCTTAGTGTTTTCTGCATGCGAGGAAATGGAGCTGACTTGGAAGCATCGGATTAAGCAGACCCTCAGGAGAGGAAATTGGGCCAAGGCAACTGCATGATGTATAGCACAACTTCAGGCTAGGTTCAGTTTCTGCTTATCCCAGTCCTTGGTCTCCTATGAAGATATACTAGGTGCAATATAATAGACGAGTTTGTGTCAAAAGGAGCATGTTTTAAAAATGCATAATAGAATTTCACCGCTTTCCTGGATTATTTTTTTCATTCAGTTTTCATACATAGTGTATTCTGAGTAGAATAAGGTTTTTTTCTTTTTTCTCTTCTGAAGTTTAGTATCTTGTTTTATTAGGTACTGTATGTGGCAATGTTTGCATTACTATTGTGATATATTACAGGCACTGTTAAAGTTATGTCAGCAAACTCAGTACTTTCATTTCAGAAGCCCCATTTTTTTTTTCAGATATACAGCTCAAGCACAACAATTTTGCTCTGGGCTAAAATTTCTTTTATCCTCTCAATCCCAAAGTGTTTATTTTAGTCAATTAAAACAGAAGACCCAAATCATCCCTTTAGTTGTTTATGTTTCCTTATCATCCACATGGAACTGGAGCTAAAATATACTGTTTTGTCTGAAGCGTTCTCGAATTTCCACAGGCCAGTAAAACAGGCAAAGCAAGAGAATGGCTCGAATAATTACAAAAACCAACAATCAATTAAACATTTGCTATTTATATCGTTTATTATAGCTTGGGAAACCGACGGTTCTGCGGGGAGGTTGGTGTTTCAATGTGTAACCGTCCTGCTATTCCTTGTGCTTGTGCTGATACTGCCGATAATGCACGGCGTGCGATGGTGTTCCGTCCAGCCTCAGAGCAGCCCCACGGACCTGCGTTTAGGGCTTTGCTGCTCGCCCTGTTTTCTGCTCCTGCTCCATGTGAATGGCTGAATCTGCCTCCTAATTGCTCCTAATGCCCGAGCGATTTGTTGTGCTAGTTTTAATCTTGACACGGCCAACTTTAGTGCCAGTGCTCTATGTATTATAACATCTCCACTCTAATTCCTCTTTAATTAGCATCCTATTATCTTAAATTACTCCAACAACTGTGTTTCTTTTCCCCCCAAAGCTTCCCCAGTCTATTAGTAAAACCCTTTTTGTAAAACTACCCAAGTGTTTTACCACCAGTTGGCTCTGCTCGGGGTTTTTTTTTTTTTAATTTTGTCCTTTAGCAGCTTATTGGAAAGGAAGAGAAGAGCACATTGAGCTCTCGGCAGCGTTCCAAAGGCTCCTCTTTTCTCTGGAGCATAATGGTTGAGCTGGGTCTTGCCGGGAAGAGCGAGCCTAAGGGGCTAATGGCAGTGAACTTGCAAGCACAGGGACGCCTGCTCATTCGGGGTCGACAGGAGTGAGAACGGTTCATTGCGGCTCTAATTAGGACCCTCGTTGTGAATAAATAATTAAATTTCAGGCTGGTTAGTCAAATAAAGGGGTTAAGCTGGAAATGCACCCGTCGCGTTTCACCCAGGGGATGCGGGCTCGCCTTTCCCTGGCGTTGCCAGCGTGGAGCGCGCTTCGTCTGGAATGCTTTTAGACGTGGGACAAAAAGAGACCCTGCTGAAATGCTGCAGGCGGCCTGTGGCGAGTCTCCGTGGCAAGGACCTCGCCGGAGAGCATGCCTCTCTCCTTTATGGTTCTAACTGCACCTAATGAGTAGGTGAAAGCGGGAATTTTGTCCTCAGGAAGGATATTATTTAGGCTTTGGAAAGCTGCATGTCGCTGTGCGTGGATAAAACCACGAGCAGTGCCGTCGTTGGGTTATCCGTGCCCACCCTCCTGCCCTAGGAATTGCATAGGTGACCGAGCGCAACCTGGAACGCGGGACACACCTCGTCAATTATATTCCACGTAACTGATGCAGTGGACCACTTTAATTCCTGATTTAGTTCCTCTGAAGCAGAAAGCATTACACGAGGAATGATGTTTTAATACTATCCGGCAGGACCTCCCTTCTCCTGGCCCAAGTTTTTACATGCTGTTTACAGCCGTGTCGTAATTCCCCTCGTAAATCCGGAGAGCTTCGTCTCGGAGGTGGGGATCGATAGTGACAGTGTGTGATGAAGAGCTCCTGGACACACGGCAATGCAAAGGAGAGCCCCTTTTTGGTGTGCAGGGGACGGTGTCACCGTTGGTCCCTGCTGCTGGTCTTTGCAATGTCTCCCTTTGGTCCGTGCTGAGTCGCGTGGCCGGGCATGCGCACACGTGTGTGTGTTGTGTATGGCCATAGGGGTGTGTATACGTGAGCTCGGCCCTGCTGCTGCTGTGGGGACAAGATGTGGTGGCACCACCCCTTTCGGACCATCAGACCCTAACAAAGAGCGCTGCATTTGAGCGGAAAACAGTGATACCTTTTTGTCCTTCTTGAGCTGACAATCTGCAACGCTTCTACATTCTCCCCAGTCTTTCACTCTTGAATCTGTTTTCAGCTGAACAGACTGCCCCGTGTTTCTCTGAAAAACGCCGTGGGGAGTGACTGTGTGGTTATGTAGGTGTTAAGCAAGCGTCACACACTGTCTTGCAGTCCCTGTGACCCATCAAGCGTCAACTGAACCCTTGTGCTCTAGGAGTTGCTCCTGTGTCCGTTTGTTCTGGGCATACCAGGTACCCGGCTACTGCGACAAGAACAAGGAAAATTGCCCAGGAAAAGATTTAGAAATGTGAGGCAGTTCCCTGAATGTGCCTGAACAAAATGATTAAAAATTACATACCTATGCCATATGCTCCCCATACCCAGCACCTCTGCCTTTCTTCTCAGTCCATCTCAGCCTGGATTTTCTCTGCTGGATCTTCTGGCAGTCTTTGTCTTTCCTTTCTGTCCCTTCATCACACTACTTTCTTTTATTTCATCCCTCCTTTCCTCGAGTGCAATTATTTAACCTATTTCTAATGCTGTCTCACTGAAGAAATGGAAAAATAATATCTCGGAGTAATTGCATTTTTGTACATGGTTATTGCTGATCCAGGAGGAAGAAAACCCAAGCAAATAGGATTTTATTACAGGTTTGCACCAGGGGTTCTGCATAGTTCCAGGCAGGCTTCAAGTTACATTTTATACCTAACCAGTTGTTTTTATTTTCTGATATTAAAAGTTAATCGAAAAAGCAACTGATGTCAAAGGAGACGACAGAACATAGACATTACTAGGATAACAGCATTAGTCATCTGCAGAGCTGTTCTGCCACCCTTATGGAACTGGGCTTGGCTCCCTCGTCTCTCTAGAATGAGAATAAAGTCATGGAAAGGCAATTTTGCGGAACCTGCAAAAAGGTGTTTTTTTAAAAAAAGCAGACTTTTTTCCTGAAAAGCATGGAAAGGCGAGTGACAGCATGGCTTCGTGTCTAATGTCATGTGTCCAGCTGACGATATTGCTGTGGACAAGTTCACCAGCATCCCATAAAATTACACTGCAGAAAGCAATAGTGTATTTTAGTTTGAAGTCGGGTCATTCTTATCGTTCCCAATGTTGATCAGAAATCCTATCCGGGAAGGAAAAGTTTCTGTTATTAATTTCCTCGGTAGTCAACAACCAGGCAAAAAGGAGCTTGTTTTCTTCCCACGGGGGCAGTGCTCTTAATGAAAAGGTAACTGCAGCTAGACAGTCTCTTTATCACAAAACCATGCCATGAAGGATGGAGTGGTCCTAATTTAGTTCAAAATAGCAAAACGGACGAAGCTTGTTAATAGCTCGGGGGAACTCTGTAAATGACTACAGGGGAATCCGTGGGTTGATCTTCACCTGGCTGAGATTAGAGCATAAATTGCCTGCTATTCCTATCAATATTACCAGTGATGGGGCTGCCTGAACTCCTGATAGTTTTGCAGGAGTCTTTGTTTTGTTGACTGCTGATCTTTATTATCCTGTCATCTTTTACCACCTTCTCTGGGGATGAATTCCGCTCGGATCGCTCCCCGCTCCTTCCTAGTGATGCCCGGCCCGGAATTGCTGTCCTTGAATCATTTCGCTGGGGAATAAAGCAGCATCGTTTGTCTTGACACGGAGGACATCTCGTACATGCTGGGGAGTTCTCTTAAAAATATTTCTCAGCCTCAGATTCACACTAAATATCATTGCTTCTGGCAGATAAATCACACTTCTGTTCTTTGGCTGTGTGTAATGGCCGGTTCATTGCCTTCTCCTGATAAAAATAAACCTGCTCTGGTCTTGCTAAGTTCTTCTGGTCCATTATAGCCGTTCCTCTTCCCTCCTGCCGTTCGTTTTTCCCCCATTATCTCTAGTTTACAATCGCTGACATGATGCTCTGTGATCACATCCTTGTTTTCCTTCCTTTGTCCATGTCCCGAGGGCACCCCCATCACTTTCCTATCAGAGCAGCCTCCCCGGGGCTCCCCGACCTTGCCCAGAGCCCCGTTTTGGCTCAGCCCAAGTCCAGGTCTTTGATACCTCCCCGGTGGTGCTGGGCTCCAGCTCCTCCCTGGGGACACCGTGGGATGGCCCCATGGATGCAGCTTGGGGCTGCAAAAAAGAAAAAGGGCAAAAACCCCCATACTATAGGAAAGACTGTTCTCCTAGCAGTGAACGGTGAGGCAGGGACTGTGTGTGCAGCCCAGGGGAGACCATCTGTGGTCGTGAAGCCGTTGGTTTAGTGAATCAGCACCCCTCAGCTCAAGTATGCTGCTCGCCATCGGGCTCCTTAGCATGGAGCAGCCTGAAGTGCCCGGATGGTTCCGGGAACAGAGCTGGCTCGTGCTGCCCAGCTCGAGCTCTATTGGAACATGTTTATCAGGCCTCAGGCGCGTTTCTCACGGCATCCTGCGCGTCTGCAGCCAAACCAGGGCAGAAGTCCCACAAATAACGTTTTCCGTGTCCTTTGTGATCAGCCCTGTGTCGCCAAATGCAGACTTCGTATGGAAAGTGGATAGTTGGTGGGTAAAGGAAATAATGCATTTTTAAAAGCTTTCATACTTTTCTTACTGTGCTTTAAATTCTGTTGCTGTGAGTTCATTAAATAAGGAAAATGGGTGATATCTTAGAAGTGACTAAAAAGAGAGCGTGTTTGAGCAAGGGCATAGCCTGCAGATGGTGTAAGTTTGGGATCTGTGCAGTGAGACCAGGCGTATGAGCAGGGCACTGGCCAGGTGAGGCGCTGCTGAAGCCTGTCTTGCAGCAGGAGCTCCCAGGGCCAGTGCTGCGTCTGGCCTAGGCTGCTGGGCTCCGCTTTTGCTCCCCGCTGCAAAACGTCGAGCGCCTCCGTGCAATGCAGAGGACGTCCCGACTTCCTGTGAGCTAACCCAGCTTCAATGTGGGCTTGTGTTTCTGCTTTGTGCGGGCGAAAAGTAATGAATCACTGCAAGTCAGACTGCAACGGGAAATACGTCGGACAAGGGGGTGTATCATTACTTCAGGTTATGTATGCTTAACGGTGGTCCCTGAAATGGCTACAGTGGGTGAGTGCAAATTGTCCTCTGCACAGACTAATTCACCCCGAATAAGGAAAATAAATCTGGCCTGGTATTATCAGAAACTTAATATTCAGTCATGGAGGGAATCAGGGACTGTATAATCTATGCATGAAATCCTTGAGCTGTTGCCTTGGGTGGGAGTTGTGCCATTTTGGAAAGCTTAGCTGAAATTCCGGGTGTGTGTTGAACGTGGCTGTGTTTTCCTGGCACAGTGGCACTGTTTTGTGGCACCTCGGTGGGAGCAGCCTGGTCGTGCTGGTTGGGGCAGTGCCCTCATACAGTTACACTGCTCTTGGCATCGGTGCTCGCCCGAGCATCGTGGAATTGCATTTCTCATCCCCGCCTTGGTGCCATGCAGGCAAATACGGGCGTTCCTTTTGCCCTTGTTGTGTTTAGGCTTTAATGTGCGGTGCGTGCACGTGGTGGTCTGCTTTAACCGCTTGCTTGCTGATTTTGCTGTTGGGATTGCAGAAAAATTGCTCGTAACTTGCAGCAGTTTAGCTGCAAAAATTTCAACGCTACAAGAAAAACCCGTTACCTGACATTTCCCATTCTGTCAGGCCAAATACCACCTTGGCACTGTGCACACATGGAAATACTGTTTCTTGCGTAAAGTTTTTCAGAACCAGCCATTGAACAATCATAAGCAGATGTTTATTGCACCATGCAGACCAAGGTTTGGGCTTACCGTGATTTAACATAGACTTGTGCGTGGTTTTAATTGGTATTGAAAGGGCTCGAGGGCTGGATATGGCAGTTGGACATGGGCCTGATCTGCTGTACATGTAAATAACGTGATTTTGGCTGATCGTTTTTGTTTTCTGTCTATATTTTTTTTTCCTATTTCATTCACTACTTACAAGCTTGGCATATGGCTTTAAAGTGGCATTTAATAAGCAGGATGCAATAGCATTCTGATACTGCAGCTGTACAAATGCACGGCAGCTGAGAGGTAACTTTTGCATGAACAGGGCATGAAATTTGGGCAATACCCCCAAAATAGTAAATTATTAATTATTTCTGGGGATACACATTCATATACGAATTTCTGTATATGGTAAGAATAATAATGAAGATAGACAGAGGGTAAATTGGCAGGTGTAAAAATAAAGATCCAACTAAAACTGACCTAGGTCGTACCATGTTTCCCCAGCCTCTTACAGCATGTGAACGCTCATTTCCACCAAACACCAGAGAAGAGCAGTTCCCAGGGCAGTTTTGCGTAGTAAATATGCAAAATGTACCAATGCGTTGAAAACAATTCCCCTGGCATGCGGGTGTATATTTCATTACTAAAGGGGCTGCAGCTTCGACATGCATCGTACCCTTCTGCACGCTCTTACGGTGTCCGGACTTGCAGCTGGTAACGGTGGAAATGGAAAATCACCCTAAGCAGGGTACTCGGAAGGGCTCCCCTCTGAGAATGAACTAAAAATAGTAGGTATTGCTCTGAGGAGGAGGAGGACAAGGACCGAAACGCTCCAGACACACGGAAAATTCCTGTTTGCAGAAGCAAAGCTTTGTCAATACGGTGCGAGCTGCGTTAGTGCAGCAGCTCTCACCATTCGTTCCAGGCACTTGACACCAAGATGAAGAGGGCCCTTTCCACACATGCGTTAGAATACAAGTTTGAACAGAAATAACAAAGTCAAGCCAACCTGGAGCTCCGCTCCTTTTGATTACCGTGATGTATTCCCACTGTTACTCTCCTCTAGTAACGTTTTGACAGCTCAAAAGATAGAAGCGTTTGGGGCTTTTATCGATTTTTGTAAATTAAATGTACTTGGACTTTGAGAACCATATGTTAGCCCTGCAACAAATTCCCTATTTTCCACCTTCCAGAATATTTAGTATCTGGCAGAAACATCATTCGAAATAATACTTGACAACAAACAGGATGGCATTTCTGCCCATCCTATGCCCTCTTTTTTTTTCCCTAAGGAATCTGATAGACATTACATTTAAGGTAAAATATTATGCCCTACTGAATGCAAAAGAAGTCAGAGTAGAAGATGATTTATTTAGAAATTGCCTTGAAAAGCTGCTTTGATAATTTCTTCTGCATAAAGAATCAGGTGCATGTACTAATTTCCCCAGAAGCAGATTAGCATACAAATACGTGCCAGTGGATAAAAATATCCAGCAGGACAGAGAGCTCTGCAAAATTCATCCAGTCCAGGACGCAGTGCTTGCAGGAGAGCTTAGGAATACTCTTGACTTCTACCGAGCGTGGATCTCGGAGCCCCACCAAGAAGACACGTGTTTTCCACAATGAAAGCAACATTCCTTGGGAATGTTCAAGGTCGCATCCTGCCTTGCTGAGGTTGGTAGATCCACAGTTGCTCTACAAATGTTGTTGCATAAGGCTGTTGGTTTTACTTTGTGGTCGTAGAAACGTGTGCTGTTTGACCTGCCTAACGTGCAAGTGTTTATTTTGCTGTAAAAAAGTCTGGGCTTACAAGGGCCATTTCTTTTTTTCACCTTTAAAATGTACTGCTACCTACATACCCAGTGTAATGAACTGAAAATAATAGTATTGTTTTTAAATGAGTCCCTGTTTCCTCATAAGCTCCCTGGAGTGCAGTCTCTTCAACAGCAGGGCCAAAACGTTTGGTTTTTATTCTTTGAAGGGAATGCTTTGCTGTGATGGAGGTTGGAGGTGGTGGGAAGGAAGCGGGCTGCTGCCAGAAATAATAATAAATAAATGGGTGCCTGCCCTGGGTAGGTGCATGGTTAAAAAGTGCCTTGATCTGATCATGCACTGGGTAGGTGCATGGTTAAAAAGTGCCTTACTCCATCTTACATGGCACTTAAACTCTACTGCACGATATGGTGTTCCCCCAAGTCAAACCCAATTGCACATACTCCAATATGACAGACATACACTTAAAGAATCCACTGTTCCTCATCAGGTGTATACCCACCTTGTGAGAATTAAAATGAGGACTAGTATGTATTTTCCAGAACATGTGAATTTTAAGAGTGCCATGGAAATGGATGACGTTTTCCCATTGTGTTCAACCTCACTACTGCACTGAGAGAATATTACAGACGTCCTCATGCTATCAGTGCGATCAAACAAATCTTTGGAGAAGAAGGGAAGATTAAATAAATTGTCTTCCCTATTGTAATATTTTCAGTGTACTAATGTAAAGAGTCTTCTGTGTTGAAATACTGTTCTGATAAATCCAGCTTGCTTTACTTGGGAAATTGTTATTTATTTTTGCTGAGAGGAGTGTTCAAGTTATTTTACGTGTAAGTTTGCCTGAGTATCGTTTAAGTCGACTATTCCTTTTCTGGTGAGCAGACATCAAGAGCAGAGTGATATGAATAATGATTTTTTTTTCAGTTTGCTAGTTTAGTGGGAAAAAAAAAGAGAAGAAAACTGTTTTCAAATGAACAAAAATTGATGTTTTTTCAAAATGAAAAATATCGAGAAGGAGGAAGAGCAGGATCTTGCTTCCTGGCTGGCATTGCTAAATATTAATATCTGTAGCTGTAGAGTATCACACAACAAAATTGGTTATTCCAGTAGGCAGCAGTGCCTACTAACTGGAAAGACTGCATTGCATGTGTATAGATGATGCAGATAAGCTGATAGAGAGCTAAGCAGCAGCATAATTTACTGAGGGTCTAGTTGCACTTTGCCACATAATTACATGTTGGATCCATTTTGCAAAACCTCCTGCAGTTTTCAGCTAACAGATATCTTTAAGTTAATCTTTGGGTCACCTTAGGTGGAGTCAGGTTAAGTGGAGCATGGGAGTTATCCAGTGCAGTACGGCACTTTGGCAGGATCTGTGGGATATTCGGGTTAGGTTACAAACCAATAGCCTTTACTCTGTTAGATTTTTCCAAAACAAAACTGTATTTAAAAATTCTAACTCCTCCCGTGGAGTTCCTGGGCTTTTAAAGTCTTCAAGACAAGGCAAGTAGCAAAGCTGTGCCTGAGTTCCATGGGATTTTTTTATGGGTCTGATCTCCTTCCTCTGTTTCTTTTTGATTTTTTTGGTACTGTCCCAAGTTGGCCTGTAGCTTGGTATACATTCTTCAGGGCACACATAACGTTTTGATTATTGTATTTTCGTGCTGAAAATTCAGAGTGAATAAATTAAGGCCTTGTTGCTTATCATAAAGGTAAATCACAGTTTCTCACTTAAGCTGGACAAAGATCTGAGACTCTAAAAGCAACTAAGTTCTTATTAGCATCTATATGTTTCCTGCGTCAACAGAGTTGTATGTAGATGTCTGAGAAGTCTGAGGAAATGCATTTTGTACCTTACCATGGATTACTGCAGATTGTATATCTTTTACAAATTCTTGCATTTTAAAGGCTGTTCAGGGCAGTCGTACTGAACACTACAGTTCTTACAGTTGATTTCAATATCCATCCCTCTGCACGTATGGAATCTATTCCATATAGCTTCTTTTTACCAAGTTTCATCTTATACATTCTAAAATACAAGCTAATATCTTACTCTTAGATCCGGTCTGAGATACTGACATTGATAGATTGCATTTAAGACATGCAAAAGGAACTGACAGTGAGTGATGCCTATATTATTAGTATAAATTAAGGGCCTCGCAAGTGCAATTTGGTTGTTCCCAAGTTTCAGTGTAACTACCTACGAAAGAAGAGCAGGAGGTAATTGATTTGCTAGGTCTAATGAAAAATTACAGAAAAAGGCTAAATCATCCAAACAAAGATTTAGTCTGAAGCTGAAAGTGCTACGATCACAAAGGCTGCCATAAATAATTAAGAAAAATTGGACCCTCCAAATAAGAACTTAATATTTACATCATACATTAGTGTGACAGGAGAGTGCTCATGAGGTTTGATGCCAGCAGACCGAAGGCGTGTTTTCTGCATCCTCATCTATAAGCAGCCTGAAAAGTGACCATCATTGAACACAACCCGAAACCTTACTTTGATTTTTAACCCAACATTGGCCGGTATAGAAAGGCTCGTCTGCCCCTGGGGACTGGTGATAACTCGGACACCCTCTCGGTTTCTAGCTCTTGCCTGGAGAGGGATCATGCTGCAATGCCCTGTGGACTCCGAGGTGCTTTTTTTTGTGGCAAGAACAGCAGCGGGTGAAGTGCAGATCAATGTAGTTCAGACAGGGCAATGAGAGGAGATGGACTCTGCCAGCTGGGCAATGTGTGGACGTTGATCAATAAACCTAGCCTAGAAAGCTGTTATCCCCGAGGACTCCTGGGGGGTGAACAGACAGCACGGCACGGTACCCCCCCAGTCTGAGAAGTTTGGTCTGTCTGGAAAGCTGCCTGGACTACGAGTAATTATACATATGTGTGAGACTGATAGGGAGGCCTTGGAGGAGTCTAAGGCGTGTGTAATGATTGCAGTGAGTGTTTGTGGGCAGGAAAACCAAGCGCTTCAGCCCAAGTGCAACAGGGTAGATTTCATTTTATAAAAAAGGTTACTTTCCATTCATTTAAAACTGCAGGACGGCATTTGCAGTGAGTGACACCTTAATGTGCATCCTGTCCTCTGCTGTTCCTCTTGGCTGCCTAAAGCTAATTTATAGTTCAGTCTTTTCCATAACTCTCCCCGATCTGCGGAGCTGTCAATAAGGAATGAAAATGCCCTCTTTTCCAGGCATCTCCCACAGGTAGCAGCAGCTACAATCTCATATCCCCCAGGGTTTACGTACTGGATTCTGACTAGTTGGTAGCACTCGACACAAGGTTGCTCCACAGTTATTTGTAAAGCTTCCAACGGTCCGGACTCGCTCCTTCAGGAAAAACAAAGATGAGAATTCAGGGAAAAATAATGAGGAGGTGTAGTACTTACACCCTGAAATGACAGCAGCCCAGAAATCAGACCGGTGAAACACCCGAGATGCTAATAAAGGGATAAGAGGTCGTAGTACAAGGGGCATTGGGTCACATGTATGCATGTGTTTGTAGATGTAAGTATATATATATATATATATAAAAAAAAATATAGATAGTTGAGTAAAACATAAGCGTTTTAGATGAAAAACACAGAGAATGGTTAACACAACAGAGCTGAGCATGGAGCTCTATTTCCAAAAGTAACTATTCTAGACACTGTTTGGACTGTCTTTGATATATAGCTCAAAGTCTGGCTTGCTTTTCTGAGAATATATCCGTTTTATGGTTAGCAGCCTGTTTTTCTTCACCTATTTTCTTCAAATAAAATGCTCCTTTCCCTTCTCAGAGAGAACAGAGTCATCCCCAAGCAGGGAAACTAGCAGTGTTAGGGCTTTGTGGGTTTAGTTGCAGAAGGGAATACGTTTGCAGGTGTTTATTAACCTTCTCGAAGAGTCTGCTGCTGTGGTTTATATTTATGGTGTTGCTGATATTGATCCTGAATGTAAAGTTCCCTGATTGCGAGTTAATTAGTGTCATTCCTAAATCAATAGATTGTTTCGATCCTAATTTAAAATATGTCAACTGAGCCAGCTGCTCCCCGAGACGCTATTTCAGTCTGGACTTTTTGGACACTAAAAAGATAAAGGATCCCAACACTCTCCCAAGCCTAGAAGAGTTATTATTAGCTGCTTGGTTTTTTTCTGCAAAAAGCATTCCAATTTTACAGTGAACAGTTTTTGCTCTGTAGTAAGAACATGTATATGCACTGCAGCCAAAGTATTACATGCATATACAAAAGAAAGATGAGCTAATCCTTAAAATATTACTCTGTTACTGCCTGTTGTCAGTGGGAAATTTCCTTCTTTTTCCAAATATTGTCCAGAACTCCATTATCTAGTTTGCATGCTTGCCTACAGAACTCAGGATTAAATCTTTTCAGTGCTCATATGTATAGTAGAATAAATTTTGAGATTGCCTCAAGCAGAAATACAACTGAGGCTTCAGAATACTGTTAATGCAGTTAATGGGTAGGAAGCAAACCAACGAAGTCGTAACGCCGCCTCTTGGCATTGGGTGTATTATGTTTGGGTATATTATGTTTGACATCTAATAGCAGGGATGTATCAAGCGAGAGCCGAGGCTGATCACGCCTCAGATTGGAAGGTGTTGCACAGGGCAGCAGGGGAGACCACCTTTATATTGATCTTGAGAAACAATATTTCTTTGCAAGAGCCAGATTTACAATGAAAGCTACACACCGTATTTCTCTTTTTACTGGAAATTCCTGTGTGTTTATCTACACTTCGGATAATATTTTGTTCCTGTCATGTGATACAAATATTATCATTTTATTTTCCGAGAAGGAAAGTATATAAAAAAAAGAAAAGTTACAACTTCTAGTATTTAAGTGCATTTTTTTTTTTTTTTTTTTTTTATAACAGGAATGTGTTTGAAATCCAAATAGGGCATATAGTTAGTGTTTTCTTCATAGACATTTCAGAGTGGAATCAAGTCGTGTTGTGCGGGACCTTTGCAATTGTTCTTGAAGAGGACCTTTCATGTGAGAAGGAAGGAGGTGGTGGAGGTCCTGCGGCGTCGTCCATCGACGGTGGGTCATGGAGGGTGTCCAGCAGGGTTGGCTTTGGCCTCTCCGCTCGTGGCCACTGCCTGGTGTGGGAAGGGGAGAAACAAGAACTTTCCTTTAGGCAAACGGGGAACCTTTCCCATGCTTGAATGCTGAGTTGAGTTTAATGTGCGGGTCAATGTAGAAAGAGCGTCAGGGGGTTTGGGGTTTGTCTCTAGAGTCCAGTAAGCCGGGTGGAAGAAATCTGGGATGAAGTGTTGCCGGGTTTCTGCAGGGTGAAGTGTTGCAGTACAAAACTTGCTTCTGTAGCCTCATAATACAGCACGATCTGGGGAAGCCTTGGAAGTAATCTTAGCGAACGATGGATTGACTGCTATGCTGGAAAGAGGGGTTGCATGCCTGTGTTTGTCCTGCAGGGAATTCATTCCTTTCCTTCCAAAGAACTGTTTACAAGGTTCATCTCGAGTGGTGTGGCTGAATGTCACCAGGTTCCCGTTCCCGTGTGATTTACGTTCCCCATTTTCCAGCACGGCAAAGCAGCTAATTTCATCGAGCACTGCCATTCTGCACACTGTGGACCAGGCCTTCCGAGCAGAGCTGTGACTATGGCAGTAGCAGGTATCTGTCATTCCTGTATTCCGGAGTTTCTCTTACTGTCAGGACTAAACGTGTCAGGACTGTAGCGACATGGCAGAACAGGGCCAGCCCCCACCCCCTGCTAAAAGCTGCAGAGAATGAGAAAAGCATTGATCTTAATGAATCAAACCTAAATCTTCTGACAAGAAAAAGCATCCCAGTGTATTCAGTATCTGTCTGGAATCAAATGGCCTCCTTTTCCCGTGTTTATTAGGCAGAATTGTTACAGACTGCAACTTTTCCTGTTAAAATAGCATTTCTGTTCCTATTTCTGGCAGCTTCCCTTTCTTTCCTTTTATTTGTTAGCTAAAAATATTTGGGTTAATCTTAAAAGCCTCATTTCATAGAGTGGAAAGAAAAGGAAAGTTGGGTGTAATTTGCAGCTTGGGTCACCTCCTTACTCGCCGTTCTCTGTGTCATTAGGAAATACCCCGAGTAAGAGCTGATGTTTCTGTTCACATAATTAGTTCCTTTCTCTTGGAAGAATCCGTCTTTTTTTCCTCCCAGTGTTGCAGCTAGCAAACAGGTGAAATTAAACTGCTCGTTGGTCTTAGGAGTGTTTAGAGTTAACCCAGAGCAGAATTTAGTACAAAGGGAGGAAATAATCTGGCATTTGGAGGTATTTCATAGTGTTCGCATTAAAACAGGTAAATAACTAATAAATTGTCCACGATCTTTTGGATGTATTTCTGGACCTTTAACACTATGATATTTTTGTTTCAACTTTTAATAATGCCATACTCCGTGCCAATGATAGATTATTAGAGCTGGCCCGAGGAATATTGACTTACCGGGTACAATACTTCTTTCTAAGCATGATTAACTCGACTCGTGTAATGAAAGCTGATTTGCTTTATTGGTAAGCAGAAGTAAAAGTAAATAGGTTTCTATGACTCCACCTAGCTGAGAAAATTAAGGGAAATGAAACGTTTGTGCAGCTGCATGAGTAGCCTAGACTTTTTATTAAATTTTAGAAATGTCTCTTTTAGCTTGCAGAAGGGAAGCTGGTGGGGGAATCCTCTGGACACATCACTGTGTGAAGGAAGGGTGCCAGGAGGCTGGGGTCAGCACTTGTCAGTGGTGCCGGTGACAGGGAAGGTGGTTACGGGCACAGATTGAGACGCGGCAGATCTGGTCCAACCATAGGGAAAAGCTGCTGGGCTGCGAGGGTGGCGGGTGCTGGAATAGGCTGCCTACAGAGGCTGGGGAGCCACTGTCCGGTCCGTGTTCCAGCCCCTGCTGGATTTTCTTTTCAGCTATTAAAAAACGCCCACTTTAACCCAAATATTGTTTAACAATACGGTTTTTCAATTACTGCATGTATTTCCTATGTATGTCTGGAATTTGCCTTACGTTTTTAGAAAATACCTTTCCTTCGTAGGAAAATACCACGAACATGCTCAGAGGTTATTTGGTTGTCTGGTTATCTGTTATCTCCGACCCATCACATTTCATCCTGGGTGAAAACCGGTCCCATTCCAGCTGGGACGAAGCCGATAGGAAAGGCCGAAGCACATGCTACCTAATACCTAATACCTCGGAGAGGTATGGGAGACTTTAAGAAGGTTTGGAAAGTAACGTGGTTAGTGATTCAGTCTTACGTAAGCTGCTTCTCAGAGGAACAATTTGCTTTGAAGCTTCTGTTATAGCCAGATTTCCCATTAGCAGTGGAATAAAAGATACAGTTGAGCACGAACACTTCTAAATTGTCTAAATTACTGCTCTTTTGAAGATACGTGTTATAAAAAGTGAGTATTTCAATCTGAACGCCAGTATGTCAACAAAATTAATTGGTAATGTACTATATGTATTTTTTCTTGGTCTATTTGAAGGCATTCTGCTTGGAGCAGCTGCTTGCAGGGAGACAAAACTGCTTTGCACTGCTCTGTTATGATATGCGTGCTGCTGCGGCCAAGTTCATTAGCTTAAATAGTGTTGTATTGAATACAACCTTCCTGCACGCAGTCCACTTCATCTTCAGCCTTGTTAAATTTTCTGCAAGGCCCGTGCAAGGATGGCAAAGGCAATCATAAAGATTCCGGTACAGTTCTGTTATTGTGAACATTAATCTAGTTTGCAAAAGGCAATAATTAGGTGTAATGCATTCACCTTTATGTTGTTTATTACCACTCACGTAACCTAAGGGGTAGCCGTTCCCGTTTGTGTATTAGCAGAATTAGTTGTAGTTGTTCAGTCGATGATAGGTCTAACGTAGATAGATAACCCTAACAACTGGGTCATGCTTGGCTTTAATTGGGTAGCTAAAACCAAACCCAGTTTAGTTCTATATCTGAGACAAAAAGAGCAAAATTACACACTCTCTGCTGAACTTTCACATGGGAATTTGTAGTGAAGTGTAGCCTAATAGCAGCATTAAAAATGCAGCTGAGCTCTATAACAGCAGGAGCTGCCTGGCTCACAAAAACTCCATAGTGTGTCTTCAGGTGTATCCTTGCTGCCATTTTAAGCAGTTTTTACATGCGGATTAATGGAAATCCTCATATATTTTTCAGTGTTTCATGTGTCAAGATATGTTACCAAACAAAAGCCAATACAAAGCATTTCTCTGTCACTTTTTTTAATTTACTGTTACATGAGGAAGTAAAACATTTGTGGATATTAGACTATTGACTGATAAAGTACATCAAAAACCAATTGAGGGTTTAACTTAAAGAAAATCAACATGTTCTTCATTAAAACAAGTAGTGAAAGATCAAAGGTAAGAAGCATGCAGTGGAAGCTGCAGATTCACTGAGTTTTACCAGAGTTTTAGGGATTTCACATGGTGCCCGCAAGAAAAGCTATGCCTGGACCCCAGATCCATTCAGCCCTTCCTGGGTGGGTCTCGGCAGGGGAACGCTGGCCTGCAAGCACCCTGCTTTGGCCCCGGAGGCTCTTGGGTGCCTTTAAAAGCCCAGCTTGCAGTCCTGGTGCTGCTGGGTTCAGCTGGGCCGCATGAAGCCCTAGGGAACCCCTTGGTTCCTGGTTTGGTGTTGCGGTGCTGGGTGGTGCCTGCGAGCACCCATGGGTGCTCAGGGACCCCCTCAGCCTGCTCGGAGCTTCCGGGAGAGGGGCGAGCCGTCCTGCCCCTCAGCCCTTTGCCTTGGGGCTGGCTGGCTGTGAAAATACACCACAGGCTGCCCTGAAAGCTGCTCTACGGCTAAATACCCGGGTACGGTCTTGAGTGTTTGGGCAAAAACCACCCCGGATGGGGATGAAACTTGCGTCTTGGAGAGCAGGAAGCTTGGGTGGCTTGCTTTCCTTTCTGTCTTTGAAAAGACCCACCTCTTCTCCTTCTCCCAACATACACAGGAGAGCAAGGGTGTCTCGGGTACTGGGTATTTCCAGTGGTGTGATCCCCTTATTCTGTGAAACTGAAGGGGACAGTTAAGGTTGCGTGTATATTATGAGCATTGTCCTAAGCTGTTAGTCATTATGATAAAGTTTACATGCAGAACATCCAGTATGTATGATATCGTACATAAACAGCATCAGAAAATGTAAATTATGCTATTGTTTTGCCATTGTAAACAATCCATTACAAGGAGATATATATATTGCATACATGCCAATATGTGAAACATTAGATGACCTCTAATGTATATAACACATTATACTGGATGTTAAGCATTTAGCACAGAGTAATGAGTGTTTGCTGAGTAGCACTTGATGACCTATATTCTCAGATCATTTGCTTTGCAGATAAATGATTCATCCCATATATTGCACCTCTGGAAGGCTGCCTTGCTGGTGTATGCCAAGATAATTTAGGACGTACTTATGAAAATTTAAGCTATGGGGGTCCAGACAATGCATGTATGCATGCCCAGGGTAGGAGAAAAGTTATGGAGAAAAACCCAAATGCTGTAGAAAACAGCAGGGCTTCAGTACCACGGGTAGGTGTGGTATAAAATATCCATTTCCAAGATGTGTTGCTAGTGTCGTTTTGCTACGTGAAGAAGCCTTAATAAAACCCAGGAGTTGTAGCTGTGCACACACAGTGCCAAGGAATCTTAGCACAGAGAGAAAACGTAGCAGAGTGAGTGAGCAAACGGAATGGCTGCGTCATCTTACGCGCTCGCATGCCTCCTCCCGGGGCTGCTCAATAATCTAGACACCTCAAAGTTTGCTTTGTGTGAGTGTTTCACGCTGCTGCCCATAATACGTATATCTGCATGAAAGGCATTCTTGGCATTGCATTGCAGAAGATAATAATAAAAGCTTGGGTAACAAAGGGATTGCAAGACACAGGTCAGGTGTGCAGTTGTATCCCAACGGCACGGTACCTAAGCGTGGTTGGCACGGGTGGTGCTGGTGCCCCTCTCCATCGCGCCGTCCTCTCCCGCCTCCCGCGCCTGCTCCTTTTGCCTGGGCTTCCCGCGGTGTTGGGAGCTCGCAGCCCGCCTGGGAATGCTGTTGGGGCTGCAGCCTCGCCTCGCTGCTCGTGCTCCCCCCGGCTCCGTTTGACGCCCGTGGGTCGCCGGGGACGCGGAGCGGCGGTGTTCCCCCGTGCCGCAGTTATGGGGCGGTAACGAAAGCGATGTGGGAAACAGGGCATCAGTGACTTTAATGGAGAAAAGAGGAGCCAGAAAAATAAAAGAAAGCTCCTTTTTCACTTTAGCAGGGAATATGAGCTCGGGGAATTTTCTCTCTCCTCTCCCCTCAGGGAGGAGAAGTGCTGCTGAAACCAATATGTGCTTCTTAAGCCTTGTTTTTGTCTATTTTCCATTTGTTTCTGTCTGAAGTAGCTCGGTTTGTTAGCCTGTCATAGATTTTCTGTATCAACCTTTGCTCCTCCGTTTTGTATTCTGGAGGAGAGCTGCCTTACTCTTCAGCTGAATCTTTCTTTGGACAACAATCAATAAATCAGAAAATTGTTAACAAAAAGCAAGATCTCAGAAAGTGCAGAGTCCCTTCCCTGACATTTTAGCAATAACTTTGCTCCTTAACACTTTCATTCCCTGCCCTTCCTACAGTAGTTCAGTTGCAGGGTTCTGCAGAGGTTGGGATCTCTGCGTAGGGATTCGCTTTAGCAGAGCTGATCAGCATTGATACCTGCCCGGATTTTACTTGGTCAGTGGTTTGGTTCTTCCCTCTGCTGTAATTGTTTAATTTGCAGTTGTGGAGAGGGAGGAATAGAGTTGAATCATGCTGGTTTATGGGTTTTGGGGTTTTTTTTGCATTTCCAGAAGAGCTGGTAGACAGAGCTATTACAGGGTGTCAGGACTCTGCCTTCAGACCCCGTTTCAGCTAATAATTTCACGCTCAGAGATCACGTAGCTATCCGATAGGCAAATTAATTGGAAGGAGCAAAACAGGGTACACTCAGCTGCTCCTGTGTGTCACGCCGGCGTGTGGTCTGAATTCATTCTCCTGATTTCCTCCGGATTTGGGTCCTCACCGTCACCTAGTACTGCCTTCGTCAGAGTGCAAAGCCCCTCGGGGTAGAAGAATCTATGGCTCCCCCGCAGGCAGGCATTGATCCGAGCTTCGGGTGCATCACGATGCTGCCGGTGCTGCTTAATGCATAATTCAGCCGCTCCCCGTCCCGTCCTGTATTTCAGGTTGCTTATTAAAACTCACTAATATTCCCCCTCTGATCTTTCCGTATTTCATTCAACAGATTCAAGGTTGAAATTCATACTGGAATTGATGGAAAAGGTTTCTCCAACTTGTGAAATGTGAAAGGAATTGGCTAATGACTCCCTAAACCAGTTACGTTTTGCTTTTGACACTCACACGAAATGTAGGAAACCAGATCCCTTTCTCTTTCCTTTCTGCTTCAGTGCGCTTGTTGGAAAACATTATTCTGAACTGAGCAAGGCAGGGTCTGGGAATACCTCCCCTACATAAGCTGAACTCCCGAATGGATCACCTGGCTGTTTTAATGAATATTTCTGAAAGGGTTCATTTTTGCTGGAGATGTAGAACTGTTTGTGCGATGGAATTATTGTGGTCCAGCTAAAATTAATAAATAATGAAGCTTTGGAATCGCTGGGAACTCAAGGGAACTTCAAACAATTCCTCAGATAAATAAGCTGAAAGAAAATATTGAGCGCTTTCTTGTTTTGCCCCAGAGCTCCACGTATTGGATCTGTCTAGTTTTGGAGTGCGTTTATGTGTTATTGGTGTGATACAGGCTGGCTGCAAAATCCTTCCCAGGGTTAGGAGGTTGTTCTGAAGGCCACAAGCAATCCTCGCTACCTGCTTAGGTGACACCTCACTCAGGGGTAACAGCTAAGCCAACAACTGCCTCGTAGCCTCGTCAGGTTAAACGTTGACGTATCTCAGCTCTTCAGAGAGCTCTGGCATCTCCAATTAAAGTTATAATTGTCCTTTTCTGATACAGCTCATCTGCAGGACGCCTTGTCACTAATTGTGTTTATAATCCCGTCATAACCTCATATATAAAGAAGCAGCTAAAAGCGTGATTTTGATTGGGTTTTTTTTAATTCTGTTCCTGTGGAAAGTGACATCACTATACTATCTGAAGATCTACACTGCTTTCCTTTAACGGGTGATGATACCAATATAAGAAAGAAATAGACTGCCCAAGAACTGGAAGAGGGAGTCTTGAATAAATGATGCAGTGCAAAGCATCCTGCCTTGGTGTACATTTTTCTGCTGTCTGGATGCACTGAGAAGAAGAAGCCCTTGTCCTGGGTGCTAATGCTAAGTGACGTCTTTTAAGCTCCCCTGTTCTGAGGTATAAACTTATTTGACAGTAATGTTGTTATTAAGAGAAGTGCTTTCAGCCTTTCGTGGGAGCCTGCTGCTGCAGGCGGTGTTTGAAAACCTTCCCCCTCTCTTTGGAAAGCTCCTTGAAAAACAACCCCAAACGTGTCATGCACACGAAGGAGGTCGAGCATCAAGGTGCCCGGTTGGATAGCTGGGTGTCACAACAGGGTGTGTTGTAGTCATTTCTGTAGATGAACCTTGTTTGCGTGCCTCGACTCCAGTGCTGCCGCAAGGATGCGTTCTGCTCTTTCTTTCTCATCCGTTGAAACACAGAGGCATATGCTAATGCCTCGGGGTAATCAGCTGCTTGCATGAAATGAATTTCTGCTAGCGCACCTCTCATTGAAATGTAGTATAGAAAATGTTTGCACTCCTATTTACCATTTCCCAACCGATCTGAATTTCATATCGGGACTGTTTGGGGAATCTTTCGAAAATGTCATATACTGTCTAGATGCAATTAATTTCTTATTGAATCCCTGCGCTGTGAAAAGGAGGTAATAGTACTTAATTATTTGTAATTAAAACACACTGTATCTTATCTATATTTTATGTTAGATGTCATTATTTTGTTAAGGAACCTTTGACCCTTCTTTGAACCATTTAGAAACAGTTAATGAATTAAAGTAAGACTACATCACATTTCACACGCTGGATTTTGATAGCCGTGGAAACATATCCGAAATCTAAATTTCAGTGGAGGAAGAGAAGTTTATGAGAGTACATTTCAGTGGGGCTTGTGTTGGCGCCGAGCTCAGGTAGACTTGTTGTCCCTAGCCATGCCGAGCCGGAGCTCTTCCCAATCCTGAGATGCCTGGAGGGTCATGGGATGGCTCTGCCCTCCAGGGCCCGAATTCCAGGTCCAGGTTGTCTCAGTGCTCGTCCCAATGCACCGTGGTGTTTGCTGCTGCAGCTTCTGTTTCATAGCTTAGATTGTGTTGTGGATTTCTGTATAGAAATTCTACTGCCTGAAACACCTTTTTCTCAGACATTTATTCCTTCTTTTTTCCCTTCCCCTCTCTTTCTATAATCTGAGAAGGATTCTTTTTTCCTTTTTGTTGTAGTCCATCAAATTCAAATAGTTCTGGGAGTCCCGTGCAATAAATAAGAAAATCCTGCATTTTCCATTAGAAAGTGGTAATCTAAATTAATAGTGTGCGTATTCGTTGTTTGCCTTGTTTTACATCCATTCGTTATATCCGTGCTAAATGAATTTCCTGCCACTGGTCCCAGGCTGGTGCTCTAAGAATAGCATTAAATTGATTTCCAAGTTCTGAGCTCAAATCTCCACTTGTAAATATGAGCTACCATAATTTAATATAATCTCTCCTGCTCGAGGCCCTGTCTAATTTGGAACAAAAGGTCTCTTAGAAAGTGCCTCGGTTGATTAACCATTTACAGGCTAAATAGGGACCCCTATGCTGCTGCCCAGCTCAGCCCCGCATCTCCATCCATCAGCTTCCCAGTCTGGAGGACTTGATACGGATTGACACCGCTTCCACGGCTTGCCTAGTCGGGGCAGTTTGTGACAAACTTGATTCTTTTTTCCTTTTTTCTCGACTCTCGGAGAAACTGGGAACCGGTTGTAAACATATGTAAGAAGATAAATATTGCAGCTTCTGCCCCCTCAATTCCTTTTCTCCCTTCTCGGTTTTGGAGCAGCTTTTGAAATATATTTTTTATGGGTACGCAAGGTTTGGGGTTGGCATTATGGGTTGGATGATTTATCTTGCTTGCTTCAACATTTTTATATTTTTGACATTGAGTTGATACTGGTGTGTAGTTGGGTAGAAACATTTTTAAAGTAAGAGTATTTGGAGTTATATTATTGGGTCTGAACAATATTGCTACCGTTAGCCTCCCAAGGAATACAGATCCGTGGGAATTTTCACAAAACTGGCTCAGACAAGCTACACCACTAGTAAAATGCTCTTCTTAAGCAGGGTAGTTAGAGTGATTTTTAGGCTGAGATAAGCGGATCAGAGTGTCAGCCCCTGGAAATATATAAATATATATATATACCTCACATATACATGTATATGGATCTCCTCTTCACCATGAGGACAGGTCATCAGGAGATGCAGTTGCTCAAAGAGATTGTGTCACCTCCATCCTTGGAAGCTTTTCAAGACTCAACTGAGAACTCTGAACAACTGGCTCTGATCCCATACTTGACCCTACTTGAGCAAGAGATTGGACAGTACATTCTCCTGCAGCTCCTTCCAGCTTGAGTTATGACCCTATATATGCGCTTCTCTAGCTCAAAGTTTTCAAATTTAACCAGTAACGTGCACTGTTTAAAATCAATTAATAAGCCATGATCTGAGCTACAAGCGCGCTTTGGTATTTAAGCAATTTGTGGTGCTTCATTAATATCCAGTCCAAGGAAGACTGCAGTATTCTGTCAGGTCAATAACTTCAGTGGATCAATGAGCTTCCCTGGGTCGAATTCCTGCCTACAGTTATTGTATTGATTTGGGAGATTTACCACTTGAAATGTTTTGCAGGTATCTTCTCTCAGAATTCAATGGCTTATAGGGAAGTCCAAGAAACTCTGTTAATTAGAAAGAGAATAAATTGCTCGTAAAAAAGCAATTCCGAACTCCAAGCCATTGGTGTTGCTTTTGAGACCTTTCATTTTACGTAAGTAGCTGTGGAAGTTTTGCTAATTTATGTAAATCTCTAATCCTTTCAGAACTACATCAAACTCTTATCTTCAAAACCATTTTTGAAGAAATTGATGATAAAACTTGCAAAAGTAAGTATGGAATTGTAGGCAATGAATCGTGACTGTCACATCCAGGTAGTGCAGAAGAACTGATCATTTACCCTGTATTTGTCACTTAAATTTAGCTGAGTCAGAAATTAACCATTTAACTCCTCGGGGGAGCTGCCAAACATTAACCTCACCCAAAGCAGGGTTAGAAATCTTCACTGTCTCATTGATTTATTTGTTCTATAGATCCCAGTTGTGAAAATCGCCTCTGAACAGAAAATCTAAGCAAAACCATTTAAAATTGCTTGCCCTGGAGCCCGTGCATGGCGTAGGGTTGTGATGAGCTCTGTGCGAGCCTGGAGTTGGTCTTTTTCAGTAGCAGTGGTCTGTGTCTGAGAACTCCCCTGATTTTTATTTTGATAGGGAGTGTGTATTAATTTTGTCTGGTCAGAAGTAAAGCCGTTCCTTCGCTCCTGCTTCAGAGCACTGGACACTGGATTATCATCCAGCTCGGATGCGTTGCACAGACGGAGGTGTATCTGTAAATCTGAATTTATTTGGGTTAATTCAACACGAGTTCAGAGTTCTCCCGTCGTCTCTGTCGGTCTCCTCCACAGCCTAGAGGGAAAGAAGAGCCTTGCCAGATACAGTAGCCTGTGGTGGAACGTTTTCTCCAGCGAAATCATTGACATCTAAAGGGATTTTGCAATTTAGCAGGAGCTGCAGGATGGGATGTCATTCTGAGCTTGTAATACCTACTTCTGAGAAGCCCTTTATTTCTAGTTTCATATTATTTATTAAATACTAAGGAAAGTGGCATCATGACCAGCCCGAGCCTCGTCACAGTGCACCTGAGATGCTCAACCAGCACGCAGAAATGACTTGGTTTCACAGGACGTCCTTGCAGCTGCAATGAGCAGTTGGTCTCAAAGTGCGAGCCCGCCTGTAGTTATGCAGAGGAGCGAAAGGCAAAGTGTTATTGGAAGCTCCAGAGCTGAAAGCACCGCAGGAAACGCAGCCTGTGGGACGTTTTGTGGAGCTTCAAGGTGGTGCTCTGCAGTAATAATACTGCACGGCTCACTGCTCGGCTGTCGCATTAGTAAAGCACAGGAGAAAATGGTACTATTCCGGGCCATCTGCTTGCTCACCCTTTTTCACTCTTTCCCCATAACACCGTCATTTAGTTACTTAAGACTGTTAGGTTTGCTTGTACTAAAATTCAGTTGTCACTGAAGGGAATGTGCCATGCCGAACGCTGTTTATACCATAATAACAAGCAGGTTTTGCAATTCAATGTGCAAAGCCACAAAGATATACGTTAGGGAAAACGGATATTTGAGTGCAAATACAGTCTTCTAGAAAGCACGTATTCAAATGATGTTCAAAAGTTAATGTTATTTTGAGAGAGAAGCTTATGCTAAGGGACTAGGCAAGCCCCAAACCCAAGGCAGTGCAGGACCTGAAAGTATTTGCTTGATCTTGGCTGGCTCTGGAGGGGTCAGAGTGAAGGGTCTGGCCAGAATAAACATCTTGTTGCACGTGGTGGTCGTCCATGGGACCGGTTATTTGGGCTTCTCCCTGTCCTCCTCTGCTGAGGATAAGAGCCTGGCTTGGGCTTTGAGTGCTGGTCTCTGAAGCATCAGGGCACTGGTTTTTCTGTTGATGAAAGGCATCAAATTAGGCAGCAGGCAGATCCTCGAGGGAATTCTTATGTTTTGCGTTACATAATCACCAGATAAAAGCGGAAATATTCTCAAGAAACTGAAACCAGGGTCGCTTTCTTGTAGCCGAACGTGTCTAAATTGTGCAGGGCAGAGTGACAGAGCCTCTTCCTTGGCGTTCCTCTTTCCCCATGAGTCGGTGCTGGAACAGCATGTGCAGGGATCCCTTCGAGCCAAGGCTGCCTCCTAACAGAAACTGAGGTTTGGGGATATAGAGTTGAGATACAGAGGTTGAGAAGTGAAGATATTCAGTTCCATAAACTATGCAATGTGTGAAAAGCCTCAAATGTAGGTACCTAGGTTGTGCAAGGAATGAGTGCCAAAGTGAATCCATAAAGAGGTATTGAAAATGCCTCTCGGTCACACCATGCTTGTTTCATTTCATGTCATGTGAAATGCCTTTTGTTCAACTATTTTAAATACAAAACAGTGGAGAATGAGGAAGAATTTACTAACGTGGTTGAATTGTTAATGGTAAGCACCTTAGCAGGCCACAATTTCACATTCGCTTACCCACCTTTAGGAAAAACATTGCTGTAAAATAAACAGCAGCAGACACAAAATGCCAGAGTGTACTGTTTTAAAGGTACCCAGGACATAAAATATGCATTATTGGGTCTGGTGATTTAATGAAAATACAAAAAAAAAAAAAAAAAAAGGAAAATAGGCTAGAATATTTTTTTTTTTAATTTAATTTCTATTCAGAACTTTCTAGGAAATGTTATGTCTATGAACACCACTAGGGTAATCATAACACTTACCTAATCTTGGTTTTCCTGTTCAGCCGTGTCAATGACAGTGGCTTCGAGATAGTAGTACATTTCAGGTGTCTTTTTTTAAGGAAAAACACCCACGTCTGTTCCTTGCAAAACTGATTTTCTTAAAAAAATTTGAAAACATTTTAATTTCGAAAATGAGTTGAAAGTGTTCTCAATTGTGTTCTTAATGCTTTCTGTTAGCGTGGCATTGAAAAAAGGGGAAATGTTGCCGCCCAATTCTCCGATAAAAGAGCACCTAAGGAGTAGATTTGATTTAGCAGTGGCGTTACACAAATAAACCGAGGCAAACTTTTTTAGGCATGTTGATAAATGAAAATATGAAAGAAAGTGCCTGAAAAATGAAGTGACCCTCATTAGATGCATTGCAGCTGTATTTATGCTCTCCCATGCGCCTGATTTTGTGACGTTTTTCCAATTCCCTTCAGGAACGGTTCCAAACCTGTTCCCTCTCTCCGAAGTGCCTTCATTTTTATGCATCAGCTCTTCGTGTGTCTCCCTTCCTGATGTCCCTCTCGTGTTCAAGAACCCCGGGTTCGATGGCCAGGCGCGCCGCGCTCCACACTAATCAGCAGGTATTGTTGCTGACTCCCAATTAATCATTATCTTTCATCTCAGCGTCTGTTTGTGACTCAGAGTATTCTTCTGAATTCAGAATTGCACATTTTAAGTATATTAAGCGATCTTGCTGCAAGGTCCGTTCAGACTTGCTCTGGCAAGCTCCACAGTGCTGGAGAACACGGTATTTTCCCTTTTTTTTCCCTCTGACCACAGTCACAGCTAATGCAATTTCTCCTTCTTTTGTTATTATCTTAAAAAGAAATAAATCCTCCAAAAGTACCTTCCTGCAGAGAAGTCAGTAGGCAGTTACTGAAACTGAACGTGCCCTCCGATTGTGGTTCAAAACGAGTTCACCGTGATTTCTTTCTTAGAAATTCATTGCGTCAAGCAATCCATATGTGCTCCTGCTGAAAATACAAATAAAGGGCGTATTTCATGCTTGCGGAGTCTCACCTGCCTCCCCCAAAAGAGGAGCTTTCAGCTCCAGCAAGTGCACTTCTCTTATGAGAACTTGGGCAAATCTGTCATTACTTTTGGCAAAAAAACCACCCCAAAATATTTACAATTTTCTATTAAAGCTGAGTCGTGTACAGGCCTTCTGGAGTAAAAGATATTTCACAAATACTGAGGATAATTCTTAGCTATAACATGTACTGCTGAGAGCTTTATTTGTGAAATTTTGAATTATTATCAGATGATAACTCAGTGGTTAACCAAGAGAATCCACTTGTGGCAATAGTGAGAGGCTCATGAGTAGGTTTAGGAGATGTGATTCGGCCTTTGTTGTTCAGGTCATCCCATTGGCATTAAAAGCGGAATGTACTTCAGGAGTCTCCTGCCACGTTTGTACATGGGCAAAATCCTCTCCCAACTTCCCGCTATTTCACACGATGCAGCCGGCACCGCGTGCAAACAACGGGAGAATAAAGTGCTCCGAAGGAACATTTCCTTCTTTTATATATAGAATTTCACCAGCCGGTGCTTTGCTTTTGCTCCAGGGCATTACCTCCTTATCAGCAGTCCCAACAAAGGGCTGTCGTTGCATATAGGACGTGCTTATCTGAGCAGCAGCTGTTTTTGCAGGCCAGAGGGCTGCAGTTTTGTCCCGTGGAAGCATTCAGCCTAGAGCTGCCTTTGTAAGATAAGGGGTTGTCAAAAGACAGGCGGTTTGACTTGGGTAGTTTTTATAAAATCTCGAATTTCCTGATCATCGCCATCTGAAATACACGTGAGATTGTGACCTGGGGCGTGTCAGAAGACACGGTTCTCCACCCAGCTAGTCGGGAAAGGAGAGGTGCCCGTGGCTGAGCACTGAGCAACTCATTGCAGCGCCCGAGCGTTGCTCTGGGACGGCGAGTTCCACATTTGCATTGCACGGCAAGGACAATGTTTTGTATGCATTAATCCCTGATAATAAATACACCTGTAGAGATTGAATATTTCAGCTAGTAGAACCCCTCATTCTACCATGGTGAGAGGAGGGAGGAGAGGGAACCGGGCCGTTGTAGCACGGCCCGCGGCTCCGCTGCAGCCTCTTGTCCTCCTGGGAACCCCGCGGCCTCGCTCCTTTGCTCGTCCACGTGCCCCGTGCTGCCGACCTGCCCCCCGTGCGCTAGCCCAGGGGAGGCCCTCGGCGGGGTTTGCCCCCGCTGCTCTTGCAGGAAGCAGAGCTTGGTGATGTGTTGAAGGGATGTGCTCCCGTGGGGAGCTGGGTCCCGCTGGTTTGCCTGCAGTGGGGTCTGCTGAGCTTCCCCGAGGGCGCCGCGGCCTCTTAAGGGATTGCACCGTGCCGGCCGTTTGTGTCGGGGTTTTATTGGTGCTGCAGAGATTACGCGTTGGATCATGTCGCGGCCTGACAAAGGGCTGCCCTAGAGAGGGATACTGCGTCCCTACGCTGTTAACAACCCGGGGTGCGGTTTGATGTACGCAGTGTTAAGCCTTGCAAAGTCAACAGGCACTCAGAATGCGAAGCACTAACGCCGTCGGGATCTTCTGCCGTCGAGTGGTGGACTAGGACTAAATTATAGCGTAGGTTTTTAATGCGCACGTGAATACTGTGCTGTGCCGTCGTTGAGAGGTGTTTTCAAAGTTATAGGGAGCCTTAATACCATTAGGGCAAGTGGATTTTCAAGGTGGAGATCACTGAAAACAGTTTTGTGGTAGATTTTTTTTTTTCTAAGACAAATACAGAAAATCGTATATAGTATACAGCATTAAAGATGAGAAAAGGACTTTATCAATTTTTTCTCTTTATCATTCATCACAATGAAAGAGGGTTCTATTAATGCTGCAGAACTGATTTATACAACTTCCAAAGCTCTGGACCGGGCCGTGCCTCCTCCGTGTGATGGCTTCGCCGTTGGACCCTGGGCTCGTTGGGATGCTCTGGTATCCATGGGGCGCTCGGGGCTGCTGGTCCTGGGATGTCTCTCACTGGCCTTTGGCTGTTGCCCATTCTGACGACTCACTCTGGTTCCAGTGACAAAGTCCGTCCCGGATGTGAGGGATTCCTCTCACAAAACCTCGTCTGGAGTGATGGGCCCGGTGCTCAGAACCAGCGTGCGCCGGCACAAAAGCAAATAGCACAAGTCCAGTATACATAAAGGTAAAGTGTGATTTGTTTCCTTTGGACTGTGCGTGGGCATTGCCGTGGGGTGCCCCCATTGCCCTCCGGCTCCCAGCCAACCCTGCCGGCCAGAAAACTCATTCCGCTTCCAAAACGCAAACGTTTTTCAGAAAGTCACCCAGTGCCCCCAAAATATAGGATTGCTCGCTATGTCAGGTACGTAATGTGCATTATTCGTACATTTAACAACTTGTCTTAATCCCCTCCTACAACTCTGTAGCCAAAGCATACCTTTAGGTGTAACTGTAATTGCTTTTTATGTCTGTTAAAAGAAAGTCTGGATAGAAAAAAAGGGATTTATCATCAAGAGAAATTGTGCCCTCGTGTGAATGACATCCACTCCCATTTCATTCACGCCCACAGTCCATAACAGGCAACACAAAGTGCTCCCAGCTGTCAAAGTTTGAGATTTGAATTCAGAAATGTTATAATAGTGAAGCAAAGTGGTTGAAGTTTCTTCTAGCTAATACATATTGTCTACTCCTTGTACAAGGATTTGAAGAGACCTAAATATTTCACCTTCTGATATTTCCGTTCTTAGTAATCTAGGAGGTGTTTTAAGTAATGAACTGGTGTTTCTATTGGTTGTTGTTATATTTATCCGCACTGCTTCGGATCCTAGGAGGTGACGTGCCTTGTCACAGGAACTTCTTTAAACGGGTGCTGTGCAAAAGTGATGCTAAGAACGAGGAAGAACGAAGCTAAAAAGGCTAAGAACGAAGTTACCTGGATCTATTTCCAGCAGGCCGGGCCGTTTGCACTCTCCACTGCAGCTTCCCAGCCTGAAAGCAGCTTTGTTTTTACAGTCTTTGTTCAAGCAGGTGCCTGATATTTTCCTGCAATTGCCAGTTCAGTCATCTGTTTTCCAGCTCTCAGTTTTCCTTACTTGCACTTGTAGATTTTTGAATTTTTTCAACAATTTCCTGTCTTAGATTTACACGTCCTGGTCATCTGATGCCTTCTTTTCCACTGCATGGCATTAGAGATGGTCCCTGAGTTGCTTTGTTTGGTTTTGCTCCTTCCTAACGGAGAGGAGTTGCTCATGTGTCTAGAAGTGGAGCTCAATTTTCAGGTGTTTTTTAACTGTTTCATTCAGTTTTCTTCAGTAGCACATTTCCCACTTGGTTCAGGGAGGGATTATTATATAGCGTGCATGTGAGTGAAAGCTGAAGCTTGCGCTGTGTTTGCATGCATGGTGTTTGATACAGAGGGATGTCTCTTGGAAGCAGCTCTGCTCTCGTGTCAGTCCAGCTCTTCAGAGGACAGAGGCACTGCTGCAGATCGTGGGGGCGACAAGTAGAGGTTGGTGTTCAAAGGAGAATGGGAACTTGTTAGGGGTTTTTCCTCACGGGTGTTGCTGTCACTTAGCAAGGCAAACTGGGGGACTTTCTGAGCATGGAGTGTATGGCAGAAAATGAGATCAGCAGAATGCAGGTGAGCGCGTAACGACGAGCCTGCGTGCGTCGGGTTGAAGTGCTGGCAGGTATGCAGTGTTGTGAGCACCTGCGTAAATGAGCGGCGGTAGCAGGGAGCAAAGCTGCTTTCAAACACATTGCCTGCGGACAGGCAGCCGGGATAAATACGCTGGCATGAGGCTTCTGAGGTAAATAAGATGAGGTTCTGAGACATCTGGGGAGAGACGTTACGTGAGTATGACAAGAAGCTGCGGGAAAATCCAAAGCTTTGGGGAAGTGTAACAGCAGGAAGGTACTAAAACATAAAATACCAGCCCTGCCACGTGGCAGCCACTGGTGTTTCATAGTGATCCATGACAGTTCGTTTGACTTCTGCAAGCTGCTTTCATTGACCAGACATCAAAGATTACCAGGGCTTTTGTGGCCTATTTGATCACAAAGATTTGCTGCTTCTGCCTCTTTAGGTACAGAACCGTCTTCTAGGTTGTGAATGCATGGCAGCAGCAGCAGCTCTTTAAGCTGTGTCTGTTTATAACATGGTGATCAATGATTATCTTAATTTTTCTTAATTTGAACAATGTTCTTTCAAATAAGAAATAATTCAATAATTATTGAGTATAATATATTAAAGTGAGTTACCACGAATGGATTTTGGAAGCTGCGTGTGCAGTGGCCACGTCTGATGTGCATGCAGTGTCACAGCAAGAGCGAACGCAGATGGCCAATTAAATATCTAGAATCTCATCCCAAGCCTGTGGAAGTCACCGGGAGCCTTTGAACTGACATCAGCGGATGCTGGATCAAACATCTAACTGCCAGGGAGGCAAAGCTAAGCTTGCCAGAACGTAACTATTCCCCCGCCATTTTAAACAATTGAAATAGTAAAATAGGTTCGCCTGTTTCCTAGTGAAATAGGTTCGCCTTTTGGCTAGACTCTCATAGTTTGTACTGAATCAGTGTGTTTGTCTAGAGGAGTTAAATACATCGTTTTATTAATGTTTCATCAGGTTTTCTGACAGTGAAATTGAAGTTAATGTCTTATGACCACACAAACTATTACGTTCTGAGTAGAATGAGCACGTTTTGACTGCCCGGCCGTTCCCAAGTTCTGAAGCTGCTGTTTCATAACCACGTATAACAGCAGCTAAATGGTGAAAGACAGAAAAAAACATTAAAACCATTTGAGTGAAACACAGGATTAATATGTCTGCAGAACAGATAGTATGTACTAACATTTTGGCTCAATACTCAAAAAGGTTAAAAATAAGGGCAGCTTGAAGTAGGTCTTGTATTGTGTTAAAATATATATATATAAAACCATGTATTTAACCAAAATGTTAAATCACAGATTAGATTTTCCTGGCAGATTTAGCATAATTTAAATATCAGGCTATCACATATTCCATAATATGACATAATTTAAATACCAGGAATGTATGCGCTATGTCTCTGTTCTACCGTATCATTTATTCCCTTACTTATAGGATGTAGAAAGTTTTTCTGAGGAAAACGTCATGTTCGATAGCCGTTTGGTTCTATTAAAGATTCTGAGTAGTTCTTGAAGATAAAGAAAGAAGAGTAGCAATGATTAGTGAAGGTGGAAGCTTTTAGGGTTTGGAGTTCTGTGCCATTTTTATTGTAAGCTGTTTTAGTGATGGCAGAAAGGGTACACGAGGGAAACTGGCTTCTGTCTGTCACAAACTCACTGCACTGCTGCAGGAAAGGTAGTTTGCTGGCCAAATGAAGACGATCTCAAGCTCTGATGAGGCCACATCATCCTAATTACACACAAGACAGAGAAGGGAAATAGAAACAAGAAGAAATAGCATAGAGAAAAGGAAATATATGAGGCAGATATATAAGGGAGAACCAGACAAGAGGAGCACGAGCACCACTTAGTGAAGCCCAGAACTGAACTAAAACAGTATAAGCAGTGACAATGCAACAGACCCAAGCTGGAGAATTTAGAGATTTGCCCGCAATACAAAAAGACCTTTTAAAAATTGGTCAATCATTTGGAAATTAAATTGGATGCCACCTTGAGTCTAGTGAGCTAATATCTGCTCTGGAGAAGTGCTTCTAGACTTTTTTTAATGTTTAACTCACATTAAAATAATAAATGACTCTTCATAACTTTTTCCTGACCTTTTGGGTTTGACTTCTTTAGTGGCTGGTTTCTTCCTGCAGGTGTTTGGGTTGAACTCTGTGCGTTGGGTTACATTGGCCCGGTGATGGTACAAGGCCCTGCTCATCTTCCATCTGCAGTTTCCCAGCTCACATCGTGTGTAGGAGAAGCAAACTTCTCTACACAGATTCTTTTTCTTCCTCTCCTCCAAATTCTATTCCCTCTGCCGACTCGAATATTCGATTATTCTGCCACTGGAAAATCATCATTATTAATGAACATGCTTCATTTGCATTAAAAACATATTTTATAATTTACATTAAAAACACACTTTATCATTGGATATATTTAAAGCATCAGATCATCAGATATATCTGAATTTGGAGTTAGCCATTCTGAACACAGACTTAAAATAAAAGCGTTTAATTTCCATTTAATTCAGAGAAATCTGCTCTCTGCAGATAGTGCTCTGGCAATGCCTTAATTGTGTTCTTGGGGGATAAGATGGAAGAACAGAGTCGGCTGGAGGGGCTGGTCTGTATGATCCCGTGTAGCTAATCATAACTGCAAGGCACTTGCTGTCCCCGTGCATAACACGTTTTCTAGAAGGCAGTAGCTCTAATGAAAAATAAAAATAATAATAAATAATTAAAAGGAAGGGGACGGAAGAACTGGGCAGAAGAGAGAAAGGCATCACACCCTTGGAGGATTTTCTAGATGAAAATGTCTGTTCTGTAGTAAAGGGCCTCTAAGCGGGTGTGAAACGAGCACAAAACACTCGAGTTTGTGTCTGCCACGTGAGGAGACCTGGCCGTCCTTCCCCACTGTCACAGCCCAGGAGGCCATGGACTGACTTGAGCCCCTTTCTGTGACATCTTTCCTGAAAACCATATCGGGAAGCACTAGGAACTTCCTCAAAATGCTTTTCTGCTTGAGAGGCTTTTGGTTCCTGCCCATCGACCTCCCCTTTCGGAGATGAATCAAAAGAGGTTGGCGGCGGTGGCAGAGTAAAGGTGGTAGTAAAGGTGGTTCCACATTTAGGTGAAAAAATAGAGTTGTGATAGCAAAACAAGAACGAAAGAGGAGGAATTAGAAAGAGTTTAGTACAAAGAGATGAGCATGGAAGAGAAAGGGAGAAAGAGGAGGCCAAGGAAAAACAGAGTGAGGAACAGAGATTAATTGCAGTCATTTGGATGGAGTTTGTAGGGGAAGCTGGATAAAGGTGAAAACCATAGAAAGAAGAAGAGAGGCTGCTAAAAAGCTGCAGTCACCGCACGTGAAGTAAGCATTGAATAAGATCCGGAACAAAGGAGAGAGGGTCAAAGCTTGGAGACCTGGAAGAGGGAGGCAGGAAGAGGGGCGCAGGTCGAAAGCTGCATTAAGATGGGGTGAATTGTCTGCACTGTAGGATGAGTCAGCCGTGTTTGCTTACAGAGCCCCAAATAGTTATAGTGAGGAAGCAAGATGTTTTTAATGTGAATAAAAATCACGACGTGATGAATTCAGGGGGTCAAGTCCTAAAGCAAAGGATTAGAATGCTCTTTGCCTTTTGCATTTTACACTCTTAATAGACAGGAATATTTGTTGTGTTTTGAAACTGACAAACTCTTTGAACCAGCAGGAGATACAAAAACTGGAAAGAAAGTCATTGTATTTGAAAATATACTGTTGAGAATTCGTCGGTTTTATGGAATTATATACATTTCTAGTGTGTTTAGGCCTGGTTTCTCTGCTCACAAATGCTCGGCGTGGTTGTTATCATGGTATTTGGTTCATGCACGCACAAGTGTTTGCAAGAACACTATGCCTGAAGGTGCAGATGAGTTTCCAGCAGATCTGACCAAAGGCTGATGGCCCCAGAGAGGTGGAGAGGTTCAGTTCTTGCCAGCTTTGTGAGAGGAGGTGACCACAGAGGGAACGACCACGTGTGATCCCCTCCTTATCGGAGAGCAGGAAATCCATCGGGGAGCCTCCGGGATCCAGGGATCCCTTGTAACGCAGGTTATATGTGTGCTTGCAGGACGGTACATGCATGGGCTTTATCTGATGGGTGGATCATACCCTCAAAAAACCTGAGACCTGTGGCAATGTATTGGCCTTCCAGGTACCTTTTTGGAAGGAGCTCGGCAGTCCCGGGGCCCTGGCCGACTCCAGCTCGAGGAGCTGCTCGGTTGCTTGCCGTGTCCCTCTTGTCTGCAGCGGGGCTTGCAGGCACACAGTGCAGTCGGTGCTGAGGTGTAGGCGCTGTAGGAGTCGCCCACGAGTGCACGACGAGCGCGTCACGGGACACGTGTGCAGGAGGCTCCTTCCGAGCTCGCAGCACGTCTCCCTTTTGGCACTCAGGGCTCACTGTGAGAACACAGTCTGTAAACCTGCAAGTGTTTTCCTTGCGAACATAAACAGTAGCTACCGTGCCAGACAACTAAATCTTCTGCTGTTCAATTTGAATTAATCTAATCATTTTTTAACCTTACATTTTAAGCCCTTTTATTTTTCAGGATGATCCGTACCCATAAGAGAGTATTTATCTCTTCAGGCTGCTAAGCCTCCAAAGCTGTCATGTGTCTGCTGCAGAAATTGCCAGCAGCATCACTGCGCTAAGCAGAAGGCAGGGGTGGGAGGGAGGAGAGGGGAGGGAGCAGGGAGGTTTTAGGTTTTGAATTTCGTAATGTTCTCCCAAATCGAGTCTGTTTCTTTTTTGCTGCACAAATAATTTATCGCTAAGTTTATTCTGCACACTAAACAGGCAGTTCCATCCACAGAGAGGAGCGGAGATGAGAAAGGGAAAGACGGGAATGGCATAAAGGAGTAGAGAGGGCAGGAGCAAGAGCTATGAAGTGTATTTTAAAAGACACCGTGAGGGAGGATTATTAAAGTGTTTAAAGGCACTTGAGGATATGGTTGATGAAGCTTTTGTGGGCATCCAGAATGGTTCATAGAAACGCAATATTTTTAGTGTGCGACCACCTCAAATCCAGTTGTCTTAAAGAAGACAGGGAATATGAAAAGAGTCTTTTCCAAGTGGCTAGGATGTCAGCAGAAGTCAAAGGAAGCAGTGGTGATGATGGTGATGGTGGGAAGAGGTCGGCAAAAGGCTCCAAGACTGTGGAGATGGGAGAAGAGGACAGAAGAACAACCGGAGCAGAAGGAGAGAGAAGTAGATCATAGAAAGGATGAGGCTGATGTGTCCCTGCGCAAGCCTTCCCTTTGGAAGGTTTGTTCTAATGCAGGTCGTTTTCTCTGATGCTGTTTTCCCTTTGGCTTTGCTTCGTGAGCTTTGATATCAGGTATATGCATATTCCTCTCCCAAGTCGTGTTCCGTAACTCCCACAAAAGGAAAAGAACGGTTGAGCTTCCAGCGTGTTCTTTAGCTTTCCTTTCTTCCACCTTTTGTGCCCTGTGTTTACTGCCCATCTCGATACAGCACAGGCGCTTTCTGTCTCGGTTTTGCAGGTCCAGCAATACCAAGAGCAACCTGCCTAGGTGCCCCCTCAGCTCTTGTACAGACGCACGATCCCATCAGCGCTGCCAAATTACCAATCGTGAAACATTTTCCATAAGATTGGTGGATTGATAAGGTGTTCATCCAAACCAGTAAACCCCAAGCAGGTGTTTGGTTTTTCCCTTTTCCTGGAAAAAAAGCCCAATTTTCCTGACAGACCCACTGTGCCAGGTGCCTGCGGTCCCCACAGAGCCACCCCCAGGCAGGACAGGCCATCCCCGTGGCCTTGAGGCTCCTTGAGGCATCCGCAGCAGCAGGCAGCCTGATTCCCTGCTTTATTTTAGGAAATTCAGTGGATGGAAAAGTAAGTCCAGTGCATTCCCTATAGGCACGTATAGCATCAATCAGGGCCCTGTTGGAGTGGCCTTAGGTTTATTTATAGCTGCAGTTGGATGCGAGTTTTCCACTGGAATTTCCCAGCAGACTAAGTAACTTCTGGAAAACTTCTTTTTGTGAGAAGCTTCTTATAAAGCCAAAAAATATATTACCCTTCCAAAAATTAGACCGTATATATAGAGAGAAAGATATATTTATATGTTATTTCTTTTGAGCCAAAGCAGAGATTTATAGTGTAGTCCCAAGGACTTTAAAACGACAGGCTGTGTTTTCCTGGTAGTGCATGGGATGGGTTTAGTCATGAGGCTCGTGACCCCTCGAGCCCCGTCCCTCTGACAGGGGGGCACCTCTGGAGGGTCCTGTCCCCCACAATGTCACATCCACAGCAAGCAATGACACACGTCCTGTCTCCAGGAGCATTGGATCGCCCATTGCGTGCACCACTGGAAACCCTTCTTGCTTCTGAAGCGATCCACAGTGCTTCAGGTCATGGCAGCGAAGCAAAATGGAGCATTCCCAGCTCGGGAATGCCACAGTCCTCAGTTCCAAACCTGCAGCGAACAGGCTAGGCTATGTAGAATATTGCCAACTGAAACAGTGGGATTTTTTTTTTGGAGACCGTTGCAAATTACACTTTTCCAAATTCAGAACGAGCACCGTAAAAGAAATTGCAATCACTGGAATTTCCTCTGGGCTTAAAGTGTGGGGTTTTTTTGTTTGTTTTGTTATGCTCTTTGCATTCCCTTTCACTCTTGATCATTTATTATTATTCATTTATAAAACATTTCATTTCAGGAATGGTTCGTCCTGTTAAACTGTCATGTGAATAAGCTGTAGAAATAAAAATAAACTTTAAAATGGCTTCTCGACTCACATGATTGAAATGAAATTCTGGTTATAAGACTTTTTCTCCCAATGTCTTCTCCTCCCAGGTTTGTTTTAATCACTGTCTCCCAAAACGAGAAAACAGAGGGAAGTAGAGCACGTGTTAGTGGCTGATACACATATTAAAGAGGGAAAAAATAGAAAAAGAAAGACAAAAAGATGTAAACCCACCGTAATCCCCATCACTCTAATTTCTACAATGCGTAGTTCATGATACTTTCAATATCCATAGATATTAGTGAATAAGCTTACTAGTTAAAATAGTGTTAATGTTTTCTGCGAAACAGGTTAAACAGTATATTAAATTACTTCAAAGGACAAACCCTGTGTTAGCTCTAAGATTTATTTTTTGTGCTTAGGTTTCATTCTGCTCTCGCAGGTGCTGTGTCACAGGCCCGGCTTCGAGGCAGCCTCCTTTAGGACCTCTATTTTAAGAAGCTTTTCAGTTCTTATTCCGAAAGGACAGCCAGGCTAAACTGACGTGCCCGGCCCTCGAGACAAGGTGAATAAAGAGCCCTTTGACTCTTCCGAACGTGCCACCAGCAGCATCTAGAAGAGCGACGCGGGGAATAATCCCGTGCTCGACTCTTCCCCCTCGAATACTCCGTATCCCTTGCGTTCCATGCTCAGCAGGGCTGGGGGCTCTGCTTCTCGGGTCGGGCTGCCTTAGCCTAGTGCTGCCCTTAGCTCGTCTGCTGCTCTTCTGCGAGGGGACAGGCCCGTGGTGCCCGGGACACAGGGTGGGCTGGAGCCCTCGGCACCCGCGCTGGGGCAGCCCGTGATGCCGGCTAATGCCTCTGCAGACCTGCCTGTGCTCTAGGTGCGTGAGCCGAGCTCCAGCTCCACACTGTGCCTCCTCTATAAACAGACAGGCCGTGGAGCTGCTCTTCAGCTCTCGGCGGGTGCTGCTGCTCGAGTAGAAGCTGGTCTGATGGTTATCCAGGCATCGCAGCAACTTCAGAGGGGTTTTTTCGGTCGGTGTGAGCCCAGGGCTGGGGCTGGTCTGCAGCAGCAGGTCCTGCTCTGGGGTGCCGGGCTTTCGGACCCCGCCGACGGGCTGGTGCCGCGTCCAGGGTGAAGTTCACTCCGTGGGATACGGAGATGTCGGCGTGAAAATCTCGGTCTCGTCGTGTCTCTAAAAGGCTGTCAGTGAGATGAGCACATGAGAATGCGGTGAAGAGGATGAAGTGGAAACGGAATAATGCACTTTTAATTAAACCTTGACAGAAGCTCGGTTGTCTAGAGAAAGATCCCTTTGAAGGCATATTGTTTAGTGGCTTAGGCTTTCTCTGCACAGCAGCATTATCCTAAAAGGGAGGATTCCTTGGCGGGGTTGTTACATTTCTTCCGATTTTTTTTCCTTATAGGCAAAAAACTGCCAGCTTCAGGAAAGATAATAATCCTCACAGTAATCCTCAGAGGATCCAAACCTGAGGATCCAAATAAAGATTGAGTAGAGTTTGACCAAACTAATAAATGGTGGACAAGGAGCACAAATTTTCAATAAATGATGCAGTTTGAAAGGGTTTCTTTGATTCATTACAGTGGTCATTATGAATGCTTTCTAATACTCAGAATGCTATCTTAATTTATAGCCTAATCTATGCTAATAAAAGCAGCATCCTTAAATGCCTCCCTTCTCATAAGAAAACCTTATATGCCCTTCTTTATCAGTGACACGGGATTTCATTTCCTGAGCTGGCCAGAAAGCTCTGCGGATTTTTCTGCCCTTGCCAAGCTGAACCCATTCCCTCCCTTGCTGCTTCTTCGCGTGTGCAATGGCTTTTTGCTTGTCTTCACTTGTCCCCTGCAATCGTGGAGACTTTCCTGATAGATCTTCTTTGCTTCCTAGTCGGGTTTGATATCATGTTCTCGCAGATTAGCTTTTGTAAAAGCTAATTTAAAGCTATTTAAAATTTTGGTTCATGTACAAAATGAATCTACATCTGCCCTCTATGGAATCGATTAAAATATTCTCCCTTCTCACCTTCATTTGATACCCACAAAAAAGGATTCTGGCTGAATTTTGGAGACTTTTGGGTTTGTGTTTCAAGGTCTGTATTTTCAAAATGCAACAAATTATTTCTCTACATTTAATAGACCTGATAAAAAATCTGATAAAAGTGCCTCCCCTTTGTCGATATATTGATGCTTTCCCGTACACTTTGTACCTTTCTAATGCCTTACGGAGTGCACTGAGAGAGCAGCCCCTGCAATGTCTTGTTTTCCCTGCTGCACGGGAACAAACATCAGTCTGGAGCAGGAAGAGCGTTTGGAAAAAGAAGCAGGAGACTCCCTGCTGGACTAATGACAATTGCTCCTCTCTGGAGCAGAGGAAAACCAGAACACCAACATTTTCTCAACGCGATCCTTTACTGTCTGCTCTCTTCCAAGCGTAGAAATATGCACATGTTATCTCTTGTTCAGAGCAGACTTGGTCACCGAGGGCCACAGTTTAGTGACAGCTGAACTCAACACATGCTTTGAAGCTCAGCAGTTGGTACCCAGCACTGGAAATGGCTAATGTTGTTGTAGCTCCTCGGATACTCAGCGTTTCTGGATCCGTCCTGCCCGGCGCATCCCATGTGGTGTTCTGTATGGGGGAACAGGACTATCGGGAACATGCAGCTGCTATTTTACATGCTCCTGCCACTGGAGCTTGAAACAATTTTCCTGTTTTTCTTTCTCCTCGCACGATGAGAGGTTCAGGCTGAGCTCCCTGCTGTTTAGTTTCAGTTCTTTAATTATTTGACTGCTTTATAGGATGTTTTCGCTAAGTATAATTTAGAATAAAATACCAGCTGTTTTATCACGAGCATTATAGCACTATGTGTTTTTATGACTGTCTTTCAAGTGGGTCCTGAAAAATCCTGCCTTATGGAGCTTCAAGAGAGAAAGGTGTATAGCAAAGAAAGACCTTTTAGATACTTTGCAAGAACTGAGCATTACCAGTACCAAATCCTTTGAGCCTGCAAAAAAACCCCTTTATATCAATTTCCTACCTGTATGATGTGAGATAGACCTGTGTGATTGAAATGGCTTGACAGGTTTCTCTTCGGATGCATATGATAAAGTGCTCAGATCCAACAGTGATGCGGATCATGTATTTTATTTTAAATGGCTTTGTGGAAATGCAAGGAAAGCCAAAGTTGTGTTGCTTTCTTCTATGGTCAGCCTAGACTGTCTTGTTCTCTGACAAAAGGGTCTGTAAGAAATGTAAAAATAAATGTAGCCGAAGTGTAACCCCATTAGAAAATACAGAGATTAAGGAAAAGGTGATAAATGCAGGTGTAGCAGCAAATAGATCTTAAAAAGTCTTTGGAATGAGAGCTTTCTCCTGCCTTTACGTCAAGGAGGGCCACGGGAGAAGGAGGGACACTGAGAGAAGGTGCAGAAGTCGGGCCCCGGAGCTGAAGGGGTGTAGATGGAGCTGCTTGCCTCTGTTTGCAGGCTAAATTTCTAGAGTTTCCGTGGTGTTATGCCTGTGCTTTACAGTGCATGGCTAGCGTAGGAGACAAGCACGAGTCAATGAGGTTCTTGTGAATCTGCTGTCTCCTTCACGAGTGTTTGGACCCCTAAGCAGCATGCTTTGGTTGGATGTTCTTCTGGAGAATGCCAGAATGTTCCGTCCAGACCCCCAGCGCCCGTCTCGCCGTTGCTCTTGCAGCCCCGCAGTGAGGATAGTCCGATGCAGTTGCATTACGTGTGCGCCTGCGTCTCTCTAAGCAAGGAAGGCAAGCAGTTCTGTCTCTATCCATGGTCTGTGGTCTCATCTCCGGACAGTTAGAGAAGATTGAGAACCACTTCCAAGTCCTCCTCTGGGCAGTTCTCAGAAGAAAAGGGTGAATGACCCAATCTTCTGTGGTGGGCCCAATATTCTGTAGTTACGCTTCAAACTTGAAACAGAAAGAGAGAAAGATGAGCAATATTTCCATTAGATGAGCAATATTTCAAGAGTCTTTTCTTCCTCTGCTGATATAAGGAAGCACACTCTTATTTCAGAACTTGCAGTGATGGGTTCTGCGTTGTATTCCTAAATATACACAGATGCATGATTCTGATCCTCTAAACTACCTAAAAGTAGCTCAGATATTCCAAGGAAACCAATCAGAGAAAAAAAAAATGACACTATCATAGATATTTGTTATTCTCTACTAATTTGTCTAATTCTGAGCTCCTCATTTGATATTTCTAATCAACAGGAGCTTCAGTTTCCATCTGGACTATGATTACTTGTATGTGTCTTTATTAATAGTATGGAGTGCCATACGTGCTCATGACGACGGAGGACATCTTTGGTATCAGAGCACTGGAGAGTAATTCCATGGTGGCTTCTGTCATTTATCTTCCCTAGGAACAGTGGTTAGTGACCTCTGTCAGGAGCCAGACACCAGACTAAACATAGTGTGGAGGAACAGAAGAATACGGCGTTCTCACAGAGCAACCCTCTACAGTTTGAGACGGAAAGCGTGAGGTTTCCGTCAATTTTTATGGGTTTTTTCGTGTCGAAAGCTGAGCATAGCTGAGCGCGTCTGCTCTGCGGCGCGGAGGAGAAGCAGCAAGAGGCAGGCGGAGGTTTCCGCGCCGGAGCACGCGGCTCCCGCGCCGGCGGGACGGGCCAGCTGGGGCCACACGTGGGGACCCTGCCTTGGGGACCACGGAAAGGGTTCCCATGGGCGGTGACGGGGTGGGATCGGCGCTGATGGCAAATAGCACGTATGGAGTGCTTAATTCGTTCTCTGCTTTAAAGATCAATCTTGTTTTACGGCTCTGCACTGAAATTTTCCTTGTCCCCTCCTCGTATGAATAGTTCCGCTGAAATGGAAATGGAACGAGCAGTGTTATGGCCTCTGTTGTGTGTGTGTGTGTGTGCACTGTATTTTCAGCTACGAGGAAGCTGCAGCTTTCTGTTAACTTATCATGCTAAAAATTGTGAAACGGGGTTTGAAGGGAATAAAAAAGTCTGTGATTTCTTGACTGCATCCATGAAGCTCACCCTGGACAACGGGAGGAGTATTTGCAAGTCGTGCTCTTTGTTTCTCTTCTGTTTGTGATACTCTCAAAAGTATCATATTCTCTGCTAGAAAACACTGCAGCATTTCCGCTTTTTAAGCAAATTTGTAGAAATGACATACCCCCCTATGAAGAGGTAAACCTTCCTCTAGGAGTAAGTGGGGCTAAGCCATTGCTTTTCATAAGAATGGATGCCATTGTGTTGAGTATGGGAGACAAAACAGAGGGGCTTTGTAATAATCAAAACAAAACGTTATCTATTGTGCCATGAACAAGGGTGTTCGATGTCAGAGCCACTCAGTATCTCAAGTTATGTTTGAAGCAAGTAGCTCATTTAGGTTGGTTGACATTTATGGAAAAAAAAAAACCCAAAAACCCAGGAAAAGCTTTACCTCCTGCAAAAATGGCAATTTGGTGTCTTTCTCCTGGTACTTCAGAGCGGCGTGTTTCAAGTACATTCCGCGTATCCTTTCAGCTGGTTTTCCAACCTGGATGCGTTCCTTGGTTTCTGTTGTTCCTCTTCGTTCCTGGTGACCTATGGCCTGTGCGCCCGGAGGCTGCGTACATCAGCGATGTGGACAGGCACCAGGACGTGCCTTGCTGCACGTGGGCAAGGCTGCTCGGGTAGTGGACCCCCTCTGGAGCTGCTTCCAGGTTATAGTCACAACCGCCTGGATTTCGGGAAATATCGTGGAGAGCCGGGCTCCCAAGGAACTGAGATAACCTGCAAATGCTTTAAAGGTAAGGAGAAGCTTTTAAGGTAACAAATTTAAGCAATAAAAGGTGGTATTTGCTTTGTGATGTTTCCTACGCACTTACCACCACCCTTCGAGGACCCTCTGCTGTAATAAAGAAAACAGCTATTTCCTTCTAAATTTAGAATACAGCCATAGGAATAATGAATTTTCCAGCGTCTTTGTGCCTAAGCCTTGCAGGTTTGGATTAAAACAAACGCTCTCTGCCATAAGTAACATTCACCAGAAGCTACTAAAAATCTAATACATATAAGAAAAAAAGAAGACTGCACTAATGGAAAAGACATGCTGGCTGTTGCTTTCCAGAGGCACACGTGGTTACTGGTGCAGCGCTTGGAGCACTCTGTTAGGGACGTATTAAACGGGCCCCATCTCCAGAAAATCTGGATTCCCAACAAGTAGGAAAGCTGGGCCTTCATATTCCAACTTGCTAATGGCCTCTGAAAATGTAAAGCTAAGGAAAATGTAACTCTGCCCATTGTAACTGGAGATGTGCCTTGCCTTTTTTTAATGTTTTTTTTTTCTCCACAGGCAGGATTTAGTTTATGCATATCAAATTATAATAGTGAGAGAGAAGTAACATTAATACTATTGTTGGAAATGTAGGATTTGCCTAAAAAAAGAAGGTCTGCACAACTTGTTCCCTCCAGAACTGCTGGAAAGCTGCTGATAGAAAATCTTAAAATACTAGGAAAAATCTCCTTCAGACCCCCGTTTATGCACATTGGGTCAAAGCCAGCACGAAAGGCAATGGAGTTGTTATTCCAGCTCTGGATTTGGCCCAGATGTCTGTCTTGTTTACACATGTGGAAACCCATTAAACTTATGGGGCTTGCAGTGATATAAGTGGAGGCCAAAATGTGAGGCCAAAATATTGTTCTTTTCGAGCAACTCAGCTTGAGCTTCATATAAAAATTGGCTATTATATTTATGTAGGGATATATCCCATTCAGATGAGACTTGAACTGGGGTCTATATGTTAATACATCTGGGCAGGAAATCTTAAAACTGAGGCAACTCTTCTTTAATAACGTCCTGATTTTGCAGCTGGATGGCTTCAAGCACAAGGCCAAACGGCTTGGGTAAAATCAGAAATGTGTCAGAGTTACAGCGTACCCCCCTCTTAGAGCATGCAAGGCAGGGAGAGTCTTATTAAAGAAAAGAAGATCTTTGCAACATCGAAAAGAAGATTGCAAGAGTGACAGTCGTATAGAACGGGTCTGTGTTCAGCAGGGTACGGAATGAGCACAGTTGAAGCCAGTATTTGCCCCTACCTTCATGCGTGCAAGCAGGCCGTAGGTGACAGGGGTCTGCATCGAATGCTCTTTTGGTAGGAAGCGCTTCCCAGGCATTCCCTTTCCCTGGTCTAGGCAAGGGAAAGGCAATAGATTGCTGCTCGCCCTGCGTGTCCACTGCAAGGATCTTCTCTCACCGGGTAAATCTCCTCGCGCAAGGAGGGAAATTCTGCCTCTTCTGTGAAAAAGATCTGCCTCTGCAAATAGCCCTTACTTGTTCTTTTCTCTTTGTTCCTTTATTTCTCTTTCAGGCTACAGCTGAACCTGAATTAAGGTGTTTGATGTGTACATTCTCCAGTTCAGTGTTGTGACAACCATTCAAAATAGAGTTTAAAATTATATATCTGACTCTTTAAAGAGCTAAGTACCCAGCTGGTCTCAACTGAGCTCAGTAGTGTTACAGCAACAGAGAATGAGGGCCATAAAATGTCGAGGATCTTAAAGTTTTGTTCCTAAAGTATCTTAAAGTTTTGCTCCTTCCTCTGATTCCAATCTTTCACTTTATATTAATATGAACTTTTTGTTATTCAACATAATAAAAATTAGCAGGTCCCTCATGAAGCATCAGGGACTGAAGTGAAACCTGCAAAAATACGTTTAATTAATCGTTGTTGCTAAGCTGAGCTCCTGTGCGTCTTCAGGAAGGGCTCTGTGTTCGGAAATAAAACCTTTGCTAAGGGCATGCAGTGCCCTCAGATCTCAGATATTGAGTTCATTTTGATTCAGTAGGTAAGGTAAAAACAGAGGTATAAAATGCTGCTGGCTTTGTCTGTTTAGTAATTAAATAAAAGAATGCAAGATCTCAAGAAATTATGCCACTTCAAATGTAGGCTGTCTGGGAAAATGATCGCATCGACGAAAGGCGTTTAGTTTGCACAAGCAATCCTCAAAAGCTTCTATATAATTATTAAAATTGCTTCAAAATGCCCTTCCTAATTGAGCAGCGAGCAGGTATTTGAAGACACAGGAGACCTCAATGCCACAAAGTAAATCCAGTGATGGACGTGCGTTCTGTCAACGAAGCGCCGCGCGCGTAGAGGGCTCCCAAAGGCGCCGTGGTTCGCCGACGAGGGGAATGCTCCGGATTCCGCACGTCGCGGGGCGAGTTCCTGCTGCTCCGTGGCAATCTGTTGGCCGGGGTGGAACAAGGGGATTGGGTTAAAACAAGACCAGCCACCGTTGCGATCTTGCAGCGCGGATCAAAACGGTGTGAGGGAAGCCCGCGGGAACGTCTCTGTGCGGCATGAAAGGGATATCTCTAAAATGTTAGGTTTAGGCTAATCTGATATGATAGGGTGCTAGCAAAGTGGCTTGGACGATTCACAGAGCGGTTTCCCCCTTCCTTAGGATATTATTTTAATGACAATTTGCCCAGAAAGAGTCTGCGCAAAACTGGATTATATCCCGATTCTGGGGGTGTGGCTCTCCTTTATGTCCATATAGGGCTACGTTAATGTTAACAAGAGGCTTGAGATGTGGTTTTTGAGAGATATGAGGATTTATGCTGCAGTAAAAACGCTTGCAAACATCGAGACGCTCTCTGGAAGCGTCTCCTGATGCCCGGAGGGTGTTAGCAGCTCACGTGGGAATCCTTTGGGGGGTAATTACACGTTTGCAGTTAATAGTTTGGCGTTCAGGAGCAGATTTAAAAACGCCTCCCGTTGCGTTTAAATTCACTTAGTGATAGGCGGTTCTTTCCAGCATGTGTGTTAAAAGGATGTTCTGTTTCTTCAACTTAAATCTTCTCATTCGGGGCTCTTTGAAAAGTCGATAAGCAAGTTAAGGAGGAGCCATAAAATACTGAAACGTCGAGAAACCACTTTATTGTGGAGATTTGTTTATACTTTCACCAGAGACAGGCGAAAATAAAGGTGCAGATAAAGCAGGAATTAGCTGGAACATGCACGAGTTTGGAAACCCAGTGTGTTTGCTGGCATTAAACTGCTGCAGTTGCGTCTCGGTGTCTCTGTGCTCCCCACTCCAGGTGTCAAACCTCTATTAAAACCGCATTCGTACGGTATTTCATCCACTGCGGATCTCCACCAAAGACATGTCATTTTACACGACCCCGCAAGAAGGGCGAAAGGCCAGGCTTCCAATTAAACACGTTTGGAAGGAAAGAAAATACACGCTGCAGCTACAAACTGTAGGCCGGATGAAGTGAAGGTTTGTCGGTTTTGGTCATTGCAACGCGTGCGTGGCGCTTCGGAGGGCCGGTTTGAGAAGCCTACACGTTGTGATGCAGAAAAGCGCTAGCTTGATTTAAGGGATTACCAGAAGGTTGCGTGTGATCATTAACCAAATGTGTCTGTGTGCGGGGAGCAGATCTTTTCCTGCAGCAGAAATTCTAAATCATCTAACAAATTGCTTTAGAGCAGACGTGTGCCTAACCGAAAACGAATACACACCAAATCAAATCCGTTAAAAAGTCAAATTATTAATAGATGCCGTTTATTGCATTTATTTCTCATGGAGGGGATTTGTCTGTGCACTCGGTATCACCTTATGCAACACTTTGAGAAACCCATCTATAAATTCCTAGCTTCTACAAGCCCGTTGTGTGTGTGCTGTGTACACAAGTACTTGTTCTGCAGCAGCAGCAGCAGCACGGAGCTCTAAAAGCAAGTGTTGCATGACCAGAATATATTTGAAGGAAGCTGCTCGTTGTGCTGCACCGGATATATTGCTGAGGAAGAGATAAACATCCCCCGTGTGATTGCAGCAGAGGTGATGTTTTTAAGTTATGTTTTATCTGCAGCTCTTCCTCAAGTAAACAAGTGTCTATCTGGAGAAGCTGTGCTCGGTATCAGAACGCGCTGCGCGGCATAGCCCCTCTTAAACAGAGGCAAACCAAAGGAACACGTTTTTACCAATTAATATTCACAGTCGCTGGTTCTGGCTGAAACACTAACACTGGGAAGTGCAGATGCGTTAGGCTGAAACAGGCATCGCCTTCTTAATGTTAGATTTGGAAGGTTATGGCAATAAATATCTCTAATATGGCAGCAGTAAAATAGAAGTTAAGCTTAATTGGTTTAAGAAAGTATAACAGCTATCAATTCCTGCACCCCAAATAAAGATGCATCTACTAGGAAAGTAGTAGAAACCTTTCCTCCTGGTTAAGTATAATTGGTTTCACGGATATTTTTAAATATCACTGGTGATCTTCTGATGCACCATTAAGCAGAATTTCCTAATCTTGAGATGATTTAGCTGTGAACAATAGAAGAAGAAGTTTTCTTTCAGCGCTCCCTCTCCAATTGTCTTTTAATAAGGCAGATGTAAGGCAATTCTTGGACAAATCTAAGGCACTTGAAGCGGTACCGTGTGGCGAGGAGCTCAGTTCTGGGTATCACCAGGAGCGTCGACCAACCCTAAACCACTGCACTGTGGCAAAAGGAAAAAGACTGGAAAAGGGCCTGGCCTCCTGGGACAGCCTCCCTTCCCACACTGTCCCTGTCCCTGTCCCTGTGCGTGGAGAACGGGATCGCTGATGCACAGAACAAGCCAGTGCTCATCATGTAGCGGTTTTAGGTTCGTGTTTTTTTGTTATGATGGCAAACGTAAAGCAACGTGATAATCAAACGGGAATAGTGCCTTCCTCTTTGCCGCCAGTGCACTTGCTGTGCGTCTTGGCCCTTCAGTTGAGATGCAAAATCATAAGAAGAGAAGAGCTGAGAAATAAAAAGGGAGAAGACAGTAAAAATAAGGTAAAAGTTTTCGAATTGTGTCTGAAAGACTATTTCCTCTGTGCCACTGCGAGAGCTAAGGGAGATGGAGGCTATAAATCCTTTTACTTCAGGGAAAGATCCAGCTGTGAGCTAACAAGCTCTCTCTATTGTAGAAAGTCCTTTGCGAATAAAGAGCTGCTTCTTGCCCGGTGCCGCAGGGAGGGGAACACGTTAGATGTGCACCAGGTCTTCGGGGCAGCCGCCGTGTTTTTATCTTTTATTTATCAGTCTAATTGATGACGACGGTAACATTTCAGGATCTGCAGCGTGTGAGGTGAGAGCCTCTCATCAGACGTACTTATTGCACAGCTTAGGGAATTATTCTCGTGATGCAATAGGTGAGAGTAAACCCACAAAATCAGAAGCGTTTTGTGGCAGAATTGCTGCAATGTGACTCACCTGGCTTTGGGTGCGTATTTTCTGGTAAACAACTATTGCCATATACCAAGCCAGGTGAATGATAGTAATTAAAGGCAAACACAAGTGAATGGTCCAAAATACCTAGTTTTGTGAGTGCAGGTGTATGTTGCAAGTTCATTAATAAACCTGGAAGGAGGTTTGGGGAAAAGACTGGGAAAATGAACGAAAACAGAAGTTAGGCAACATATGAGCTCATAATTCTGCCCCTGTCCGTTCAAACACATGGACATCTAGGACAAGACTAAAGGGGTACATCCTGGGACCGTGGTCACAGGGTGACCGTGTATATGTGTCTTAAGCAATTGATTTAAGAAAGTACGAGAATCGTTTAGACGCACTGTAATTTTGGGGCAAAAGCGGCTTTAATGCTCGGTCAGCCTGCAGTGCTGCAGCCGTCAGACAGCGAAGGGGCTCCCGTGGAGCTGCACAGTTCCGTGGCTGGTACCCGAGTTAGGCTGTTTTCCCTTTGATTTATCCAGGTTCGTTTGCAGTACTGCTGAATAGAGGTGTCTTTAACAGCGACTGCGTTTTGTACCTCCCCATGTCGATAGAAACCTTGGTTATTTACTCCCCGGAGTCCAGTGCATCCAAAGGGAATAAAGCAAGCCTGCAGTAATTGGGAGAACAGCGCCTGGCTTCCCTTCCCATTAGGCTGGGCCTGTGGGGTGCTAGCAGCCGAGCTGCAGCAGGCTGCAGGGAGGTGGAGGGCGTTTGGTTTTGGGCTTGTCGCAGGGCTAGACAAGGGTTAATTCATGCAATCCCACCACATTCCCGTCAGAGAACCTAGAGGCTGCGTTTCTGAGCAGGGCTAAGGCGTAGGGAACCCGTTTGTTAGTTGTTTTTAGCGTTTCTAGATCATTTTCCTTCCCTGGATTTTAAAAGAGCGTGTCCAAAATCATAGTCCCTCGCCTGTCTAGGCATATTTTGGGGTAGAGGAGCTGGCAGACAGTGCACAGAAGAGCCTGCCCGGGTCCTCTGCACAGCACAAAGCCTCGCGATACCTGCTGAAGGCTACGCGCTGGTCCTGTGCCGTGGGATCACCCCTGTGCCAAGGCAATGCAGAGCTGTGGTGGGAAGCGTTGGAGACCTTGTTATGCCTGTGAGAGGGGCGGGGGGCAGCCCGTGCAATTACACAGTATTGTCCCCAGGTGTCCGCAGTGTTCCCGGGTTTACACCCACCAGCAGCCTGCAGGTTCCTCTCCTTGCGAGGACGAGGACGAGGACGCCCCGCTGGACCCTTGGCTGCTTGGTGCTTGTGCGCCGACACCCAAGGCAAGGACAGTCGTGCTGCTGCTTCGCCTGCGGACGCGTGCTTGGACAAAAGCAGCGGGGACGCGTGAGCAGAGGGGTCCTGGGAGCACAGCGGTGGCTCTGGTGGCACTGGCCCTGCCACACGCATACTCCCCTGCCACTCGTCTTTGTCTGCACAGCTGAAAGTACAATGTCTTTAAAATCTATCCTCCTTTTAAACACGTAAAGCAATGTCTGCCATGCTGTTGGCGTTTCTGGTTTCTTTAATAGAAACAAGTCAGTTGAGAATCTTAAAGTATATTTGTGAAAAAATGGTAATTGACTTCAGAGAAATAGCGCCAGCCACCTCCTAAGAGCTGTGCAAACATGGTCCGTCCTTATAAAGGCCTCTGAAGGCAGCCGAGTTTTCAAACAGAGCACCAGCACTCCGTACAAAATCCAGTCGCCCAAGTGTCCTGCTTGGTAAACTGTAATCCTTGGCTTTGGATTCCCCTGAGCTTTAAGGAAACGCACTTCGCTAATGTAACTTTCTCAGCCAAGGATTAGGCTGATTGGAATGAAAATACGAGGTAGGGCAGCTCTTCCTGGACAGTGCAAGGTGTTCCTCTGGCGCTGTTAATTCCTTTTTAGGTTGGATTATGCAGTTTTAGAGACGTCCTTTTTTTACATTCCCTGTTGGTGTAGTGTTCAGGCAGTTAAATGAATCTTCTTCAGTCAAAAAGGGTTTTTTACGCACTCTTCAAATGATCCATTCCCTGTAATAAAAGGAAATATTTGCTTGAATTAGAAAATTACTTTGGATTGGCTTAAAAATTGAATGGTTCAGGTCGCTTACTGGGAAGTCAGTTGATTTGTCTTACGAGAATTATTATTGTTTTTTCCCCCTTCCCTTAGGTTAGCTCTTTGGGATAAATGCACATCTCTGTGAGAGCGGAAGGCAGGACTGCCAATCTCTGCAAGCCACTCACCTAACCGCTTTTAACTTCTAGAGTAGCATCTGTAGCATAGAGTAGCATAGAGTAGCTAATGGGCAATACTTGCAAAGCCAGACTGAAGATGGGTTAGAAAAAGCAAAAGAGAAAACCAGGATGAGAGTGCCCGATGCCTGCCGAGTGGGTTAGTGCTGACCTCTCGTCTGGAGACGGTGCCAGCAGGAGGCTCCTTCAGCCAAGCCTGGGTGAACGTGGGAGGACTAACAGGATCCCGCAGCGCTGCCGGCGATGCAGACTCACCGCCCGGGTCGCCCCGGCCTCGCCCCACCTGTATTCAGCTATAGGTGCCTTTCCCCACGGGTGTTCAGCTATAGGTGCCTCGCCCCACGGGTGTTCAGCTATAGGTGCCTTTCCCCACGGGTGTTCAGCTATAGGTGCCTCTCCCCACGAGCGCACTCGTGCCGGAGCACCGAGTTTCAGGGGGCCTAGCACTATGTGAACTCGGCTGAAAAAAGGGGGGATTTCGTACCAGTAAACTTTTTAAAATAAATCCTCTTTTGAGTTAACACGGATTTTCCTGTCCAAAAATTAAACATTTTATTTTAAAGGAAGAGTGGACGTATGTGAAAATGAGCGAAGTTCAGTGTTTTCAGCTTTGAGAGAACATTTGGGCTGACTTTTTTTTCCCCCAGGATGATTTTTCAGAATGGATACTGAGGCAGTTTGGATCCATCCTGCCCCAGTTCCCACTCCTGCTCCGTCTAGGAATCTGCATTTTCTGTGTTTTACCTTGTCCTTAAGTATTGGAACCATCCTAAAGAGAACCAAACAATGAGAAACCTATCGCTCTGTCTGTGGTATGAAATCTGGTGGTTACATATCATGTCTTTTTGAAAAATACTGGCAGAATTGGTATTTTTGGCCCCCATCTTTTCTATTTTCTTGCCATAGGCTGGGAAAAGACAAGAAAGGGTAGGAATGAGTTAAAAAATGTAACTTAAAAATGGAGTTTTGGCTTCAGATCCCGGGCGCTAGTAAGAGAGGAGCATATTAATGATGCATCACCACTTTTAATTAGGTTTTTTAAAATACTAAATTGCAGTTGAAAAAGGCAAGGCACAGTCCTGTAAATAGGATCAAACTGGATGACACACAGTGATGTTAATAATGAAATAAAACTGGAAATGGCTAAAATGCAGAGGTCGCATACGAAGGCAGTGGCACTTCCATGGGAGAGGGAACCTTCCACTCTGTCAGCGAAACAAGGTCAAGGATCCAGCAGGATCTGTGGAGCGTTTATCTCATAGGGGATGCACAACAGAGGAAGAATTAGCAGGTTTTGGTATCTGAAGCTAAAGACAGAACATTGTGGCTTAGCTAAACTTCCAAAGCTTTTTCTTAAAAATAGCGTGTATATTTTAGTCGTTTGACTGCCCCTCTAGAGAGCTTAATTGATTTGCAGAATTAATTGCTAATGAATAAAGCTTTTAAAAGACTTGAGAAGCAACCTGTTGCCTCACTGACCTTCAGCTGATGTCTTTGCTCTGATACAGCATCAAATCCGTACTGAAGATTGGACAGGTTTAATGATCTCTATTGTGTTAGGAGATGATTGTTGAAGTTTTGCCTAGTCAGTCACTTCCACTGCTTTACATATAGGTTTGCAAGGTGGTAGATGGAAAAATATCTAAAGTATGTTTCACGTGAAACCAATGTGAAGGTTTTGATTCATGCTAATAAAAGCCAGAGACCAGAAACTGATCATCTTGCTGAGAAGAAGCAGAAAGTTTCAGGCATTTTCAGGTTTAGGTAATGGTTTAATGAAAGTAAAATTGTTTTGCACATAATAGGGAGAAAATAATAATTTAAAATGAAATAAAAGTTGATTAAACTATACAGTGATCATATAATATTATTGATAAAGTGATACTCCCTAGGCAGCACTGGTATATTGCAGCTTTTATTACTTCAGTGCTTCACTAGTTTTAAGGAATATATTATTATGTTCCTCTTCAATTACAATATTTTATTAATATGTTACTGATGCAGAAAGAGGAAAGTCAAGATATTTGGATGCAGCGTTTTATCCACTATGTGGATAATTGAATTTATAACATAGTCTTCCTGAGTATCCACAAATTGCTCTTGGGTTAGTGGCTGCAGATGCTAGTCACTGCAGCAGCAAATTGGAGGTATCATCTCAAGTTCATGCTCTAATTCAGAGAATTCTTAGGATTATTTCGGGGTAATTTACCTTTGGTCATAGGAGTCATCCAAATCATGACTGTGATATCGTTTGCTGGATTGAAGGACAAGCCCTTCTTTTGTCAAGGAGAAATGCATTATCATCACATGGTCAGCACAAAATCTGAATTACGAGGCAAACACAAGTGTCTTTTGTCCCTAGTGGCTGCAAAGCAGTAGTAGAATTTGAGTTTAACATGAGAATATTGCTGTTTATGCTTTCTCGTGTGAAGTTCAAAGGCGCTTACTTTTCTTAAAAGTGTGTGTTTTACCACTTCGAAAAATCATTTACATACCAAAATTTACATCATTGGGTAATTTAGGCAATTCCAAAATTAAATCTATTTCAGAGTTCATGTGCAAATGAACTGTGTGATGCCTGGAAAGGTCTTAAAGAGGTTCCATGAAAGAGCACCTATCCGTTTATCAGAGTAGGCGGGCTGTCTTGCACGTGTCCGGATATAATTCACAGAGGAATTTCTACAAGAGGCCGACTAGTTTAATCTTTAGGTTGTCTTTGGTGGCTAAGTTGGGTAAGTGAAAGTGCTGGGAGGATAAATGACTGCAAAATTAAATCAGCCAAGAAGGAAATTCTCTTCCATGAGATGTTTTTTGATGGCTAGTTATAGTCTTCTAAATTTGTATCTGCTGATGTAAGCAAATGGGCTGATTGTGAAAGTGCTGAGTGCCATTAGATAGTGGGCATATGGAGCTGGAGAGTGATGAACTTTTTTTTTTTGTCTGCATTTTTCCCATATTTTTAATCTGTCTCCAAAGGGTCAATAAATTTGCAGTCTCCACTCTGGTGTTTGCAGTATGAGTAGTAACAGCTACCACAGAAAGATAAACTAGTTGATGTGAGTACTCTGTAATGTACTGAAATATTTTCAAAGAAATGCTTGGTAATTGGCTCATTTTGAAGTATAACCCCACATAATTCCTGTCAAAACTTAAATGAATTTGGAAATGGTATGTATTTTTCTCAGATAGAATATTTAACATAAAAAGGAAGATATTGGTTATTCTTTTCTCCCTGTAATTTGGTGTATCTTTCTGCAGAGATAGCTTGTAGGTAGTGACTCAACTAGATACGTCTAATAAAGCAGTAGATATTAATTATTTGTATTGGTATCAGGTGTTAATTGTCAGCAAAATGATTCCTTGCCCATAATGAGGAATGATCCCCTGCTTCCAGAGCTGCAAACTCTCCATGTGATCTGTTCCTTCTGATCTGCACGTCTTGGGAATCTCCACTGCACCTGGCCTTGGCTCCGTAGTCTTCCGATCTCAGTAGTCTGCCAGAAAAACGTGTAGGGCACGAATGGAGACAATGGAGAGGGTATCTCTAGTCATGGAGTCTATTTGGAATAATTCAGTTAGGGGTCAATAACACCGGGACAGGCAGAAAACGTCAGAGCAGTTTAGCTAAACTGTTCAGAAATATTCATTAAGTAATGACTCAGAATCAATGATTTTGAGGTACTTTCAATGGACTTCTCTTACCTCTCTGAGATTTAAGTGACCATTGGAAGTAGTTCTGTATACATATATATATAAATATATATTGTATATATATATAAATTGTAGGAGCACTCAGTTCTGTCCCATGCTTGCCACCTATAGCAAAGCTTGGTCTAGAAGAACACACTCATAAATTTAATTCTTCACTACTTATTTATGAGTAGAATGGACTTTAGAATGATTTTTCCTTTTTGTGACTGCTTTCATGTTTAAGAATTTATTTTTGTTCCATACTGAAATGCAAGTAAGATCTTTGGAACATGAGGTTTACATGAGGAAATGGATACATTCTCAAGGCCTAAAAGTATCTAAAAAACCTCTTTATGCTTGTTTCTCCTTTATTTATTTATTAATATTGTCTCGCATAGTTTTTCGGAGCGCTCTGGTAATAATTGCGATGCCGAGGTAGTCTGGAGTAGGAGTGATAGGATTTATTATTAAACTGAGCTCACGGTTCCCCTAGAACGCTAACCACTTTTACAGCCTATTAGCCCACCGTGGCGAGTCGAGTTAAATCATGCTGCTGTGTTCCTTCAGAGCAAGAATAAACTCTGTCAACGTAACGGAGATTTTATGGCTCCTAATATCCTTTACACATTGGCTCCTTTCAGATGCAATAGTGACGGCGACACTAACGACTCTGGTTATTTTTTAGAGCGCGTTTTCATTTTAATGTCAAGAGCTTGGTGTTACACTAACAAAAATGATGATGATAAAAGCTCATAACTAATTGTGTTAGTTTTTTGGTGTATGCCGAGCGCAGGTACCTCTGTAGTAAGTGTTTTTGTAAAGATAGTGGTAGAAGAGCTGACTTTATGTAAGGCTGAGCTAAAAGTATTCTTTATTCCCTGCCCTTTAGAGCAAGAACTTGTAAATGATTTCAGCAGAGCACTTGTGTTGACTACGTAGTATGGGTTCATGAATCTCTAAAGGCAAAGATTAAATATGACAGGAAATATTATTGCTCAGATATCCCTAAGCCTGCTGAAAGAAAATTGTTCCCCACTGCTCAGAGGTGGGCTTGTGTTTCTCAGTCTACCTCCGAAAACTATATTATCCTTTTTAGGAGATAAATTAATGAAGGTGAAAGAAAAAAAGGAGGATTTTCAGTGTAAGTCTTTCGGTCTATGACTCTGAAAATAATATTGTTTGAAGAAGCAATAGAAACTTACTTTGGTAGGTGGGCAGGGGCAGGCCCTGCTTGTATCCCTTACCAGCTCTGAACGGGTGCTGGGTTTTCTGCGTGACTTGTGAGGTCAGCCTGGTAAGGGGAGGCGCAGGCTGGAGGACGATGAGTTATTCCACAGTATTTCCATACCAAAGACTTCCTCTTTTGGAAACCCTGCTAGATTTCCAGCCTCCCTGCCCTTATCCATGGAGAATGGTTTCATGGCAGCTGGTTAAATAATTTGTCTGCATTTCCAAGTTCATAGAGCACCAGATCTTTTTTTATAATTAAGACCAAATTTGGCAATTTTATCTCACATATCATAGTGTGTCAAAATTTCTGTATATTTCAAGGTTATTTAAAGGTTAAAAACTCTGTCTCTGTTGTCTGATAATTTATTTTCTTTTCTTTTCATCATTTAATACTAAACCAAAAATAATGAAGGTCTTACTCAATTAGGTTGAGAAGTCGTTCAAAACGGGTGTGTAAAAATCAGTTCTGTTAACACTGCGCCTTTGGAAAGGAAGACCATTAGCACAAGTAATGTTGACAACGCTTACATTTATAAGATTTACATTGAATCTGTTACTGTGAGGAATGGCCAGAAGCAATTCTGAGGTCTGTGGGCTGACAGTACTGTAATAATTACTCCAAAAGTTTATGTTTTTTTCCTTCCCTACTCTCATTTCTTTTCAGTGGCTTGTTGCTATATTGCTTCAGAAGGCTTATCTCTCCTATATTCTCTTTGACATCTTCTTAATATATCTTTGGGCTAGTTGAGGGCTCTGCTTGCCTGATGTTCTCAGGACCCTTATTATCGATGATAGCTGTAATAGAAACAGTGTTACTTTTGAAAAATGGCTGGACATTTCATTACTGTCATTTCCCTGAGAAATAGCAGTTTGTTTAATGCATATGAAAAATACCAGGAGAAATAAAAGATCAAATAGGATAAAAAATCAGAGCAGTTTTTCTTCTTTTCAGACGTCAGATTCAGACTCTTCAGTGTACTTTAAGCAATGCTGTATTAGCCTATCGAGATTAGGGAAGGTTTTGTCGTCTTAAGCAGCAAGCTTTGCTTATCCTAAAAATGAAAAGCAGCATTGCAAAACAAACTAATTATGCTTGAAGTTTAAATGTTAATATATTTCTTTATGGAATTTCCTTCCATAGCTCTCCATATTTCATGCTCTCCGCTGTACTAGCAAAAGTCCTAAGTGGAGAGTAAATGAAATTATAAATGTAGTAAAAAATCTCATCCGGCAAAGTGTTTTCAGTGCAGTGACAATAATGCTGTGTAGCTATCTCATCTTCATTTCATTCCCTATTTCCTTTCCACGTGTAATCATCGGAGTAATGGTGATCCCAGGAGCATTTCCCCCAAGGGCTAGAAGCCTTCTGCTGTGTAATGCAGAGGAGCATCCCAGTGTATGTGCACAGTCTGCCCAGAGCCCGGTCGCCTTGCTCCTCTTCAGTGGCTAAACCTGCCCTGGCCTGTGCACATGTTGGGGGTTTGCGGCTCTTTTTGGGTATATCTGCCTCAGGATGCAAAAGCCTGGGAGAATGCTCTAAGCTGTTAAACCAGCAGAATGTTCAAACGCACATTCGCTCGAAAGGGGGATCAGACAGGGACCATTTCAGCTAAACTGAAGACGACCTGAAGTCAAAAAGCGATTAAAGAAAATAGATGAACAATGAGAAAATGGAGGGAAAAGAAAATCTTCTAGTTAAATAAATCTCCTGTTTACTTTTCTACTTGCTTCTGTGCAAAGGCTGTTTTTCCAATTGTACCTGTTGGCCTAATAACATTTCCCTAGAAATTTTGCTGTACTAAAGCTTTTACCATCTGCTATTCCTAATGGTAAGAATATATGATTTTCCTCTTCTAACCCTAGCTAGGAATTATTTGACATCTCTTCATTTCACTAATATATAAAGAACGGATTAGTTCACCAGAAGTTGTGCGTATAGAGGAACATCAGTGAGTGAATTTGAACTTGAATCTCTGACATTCTCATTGATGAAGATGGTGCCCAGGTTTTCCTGGGTTTGTCTCTGGTTGATGTGTCAAGAAGCATCTGAAATGACAAAAAGTGATTCGGATAACGCCTTGGGAAGCAGAACCAGATCTGTGCTCCTGCAGCCTGCACATCTTGGTGGTTATTGGAAAAAACACAGGGCCAGAAGCTCAGCAGCTGCAAATCAGTGAAATGCTGGAGTCGGACCGGGCCGGCTTAATTCACAGAGCTGACTCGTGCTATATATTCTATAAGGTTTTACTTGCGAGACTATATATTCTATAAGGTTTTACTTTACTTTACTCTGCCTAAGAGCACATGCAAAGTTTAGACTGCTTGTGAGGAGCGAGACAGACTGATTAGGAGGGGAGGATTTAATGCGGCTCATTTGAAAGCTGGGGCGCCTGATTTAAAACGAGCCTAAAAAGCCTGCAGAGCACTTAAGGAGAAGAAGAGTTTGGTGCGCTAGTTGTTTGGGGGCAGTTCACTCTGCAGCGGAGGAAAGCTTCGCTTCACAGAAGTATTTCACTGGTTTTTTACAGAGATATTTCCCTGGTTCCATATCACCCTGCTCCGTCAGGCACTGCTTGCTGTTCTTGTGCTCAATACACGTTATGTTCTCCAAGATCTTCAGTGGGAAATGCAGAGGAGTTATGTGTGAGCCCCGGAGTACCGTCGTTCTGAGTGTTCTGGAGCGGCCTCAAGGTGCCCCGTGACATTTGCCTTGAGTTTTCAGACTACTGAGCCTTAGATGCACCCAATAACTGTGTTTCATTGGTAGCCTATAGTGTAGAAAGGACAAAATGGCAAAGATTTAAATGTTGTAACTTCAAACCGAAACACACAAAAAAGGGGTTAAATAACACGTGCTCGATATTAGGGAGCAATACTGTCTGTCCAATAGCACGTTTTTTGTGATAGCAATCAATACCTATAAAGAATATATGTTTTAAACTGGGCAGTGTCTGCAGTAGATCAATGATAGCGCCAAAAGTACAGCTTTTAACTATAATCTTGCTTGTTTGTTTGTTTAATTATTTGTCAAATTTGAGGGTCCTTTTTTTTTTATTATTCAGCGATTTTTAAACACGACCATCAGGGGAAAAGTAACCTTACAAGGCAGAGAGTCAGTACCACAATTTCTCCTCCAAATGGCTGCAGCTTTATAAAACAATGACAAAATTCCCCCCGTGTTGTCTGTTTCCTGCAGGAGCCTTCAGCTTGACACTGCAGCTCTCGTCTCTTTTTGGTTTTGGGGGAAGCTTAGGTGAACTCGCTGAGTCGCTGTGAAGCTTTGTTAAGGCGACCTGGAGCTGTCAAAATGGAGTTAATGTTATTTGTCAAATAGGAACATTCCTCAGGAAAGATATGCATTGCGTTGTGTTTCAGAGAGTAATTGTCAGGCCTTCTCAATGCTCTCACTAAATCTCTGCTCTCCACATTTTGTCCCTTTCACTTTGCGATATGAAGGGGCTGTTTTAGAGTCCCAGATTTATCAAGTAAAAGGAAATGCAATGCACTTTTCTTGCAGGCTTGAGTTAATAGAGTGCTTAGAGTCGTTGCTTAGTTGTGCGTTTAGGTACTCAGCCATAAAGAACAGCGAGCATTAAATACTTCTTAGCACCCCTGTTTTGTATTTATGAGGCTTTTAAGGCAGCTTTGGCAGGATTTTACGGATTCTTGGTTACCTGCACCTCGCAGGAAACAATAGCCCATTACAATAGCACTGTTTGAGTGTTGGGTTTATCAAGTTGATTGTGTTGTTTAGGCTGTTTCCTGGAATAGTTTTAAACGATTTTTGCTGAAGTTGCTTTGGCTGGATGGCAGTGGAATCTTCTCCGTCTCCTAAGCACTTCCCATTGGTGTTAGTCTTTTCCCTTTTTCCTCTGGAAAAACCGCCGTGTTCTTTACAGCAGCCTGGCGTGCCTCATTCACCTCCTGCCTTTCAGAGCTTCCTCCTTCCCACCTCGCCGGTTTAGAATGGCCGCAGATACATAAGCAGAAGATGAGGAAAAATATTTTTTTTACTGTAAAATCAAGGAGTTTGGTCTGTTTCATCCTGTATGCAGGTGGTTTTTCACTGGAGGGAGACCCCTAAAAACGTTTCCAGCTTTTAAAGGTCCACTTCACTGGGAAGAATTTCGAATGCCAATTTTTTTTAAAAAAAAACAAGCACTTTTTCCACCACAAACTGCTTTTTCTCAGGGAAAAACCAAAAAAAAAATATTTTGGGGATTTAACAGTTCTTAGCCCTTTTTTTTTTTTTAAAAAATGCCTCCAAAGAACAAAGTCTTGCAGAATGACTTCCTAGTGATTAAATATGGAATGAGGAACGCCCTTTAAATGCATGGGAATCCCGACCGCGAGCGCTCAACCTGCAGCTCCTTTCGTTTCACACGCCTCTTCAAGGGCCCCACTTCCTTAATTTCCAGAGGTAGCAATATGTAGCGAAGAACTGTCTGTTTTTAGTGAAGGACCGCGTGGTTTTAAGTGTCTTACAAATAATGCCTCCAAATTTAAAATATCACAGCTTTCGGTTTTTCATAATCATAAACAATGACGTGGTTTATCTATGGGTAGAGTAAGCCCATTGTATCTTAAACCTTGTTTATGAATGAGTAATTGCAGCGAGTTAAAGCCATGCAAAGTAGGATTACATTGATCACTTCTAATTTTAATGAGATATAAACAGTAAAAATATGCTTTGCACTTCAGTGATGTGTTGAAAATTTAATTTTCTGTATATTTCCTCATTAATAGAGGGTAGTAGTTCTATTCAACATGTTCTGGAAGATTTCAGGCACTCTTTACAACTTTTTATAGCTGTGAAATCTTCCTGTAATTGTTCCTTTGCTTCACTACAGAAATATGGTCAATTTACAAATTGATTTTCATATAATTTTTTCTCCTTAGCTAAACTGAACAATTGAAAAAAAAAAAGATTTTACTTCCATTTAGGTTTAAGTTTTAGTGAATTTCGTTGTTCATTAACTAAAAAATTAATATTTTACTTTCTGGAAAAAAGAAGAAAAACAACTATTCATGGATATATATTCACCCTATCCATGCATATTTATATAGCACTGACTCATGTTGAATCCCTTTAGTGTTTGTGACCATGAAGAATATGGATTCACAGAAATCAGAGACGGGGCAAAAAAGTCTGAGATTATTGAATTTATACTCTTGCTAGTATAGAAAGATGGATTAAGACGACAACAAAAACAATATAAATTAAATATGGAGAGTTTTTGATTGCATAACATCTACTGTGTCTCATGAATGAGTTCTCGAAGCCTTCCTTCCAGCGGGCTCAGTAATCAGTCTACTTAGGTGAGGCCCGGGATGTGATTCCTAATCCAAACTGGGCATTTTGACATGTGTCTGTACATGCATGTACATGGTGTTTCTTCCTGGCTTTCTGCTTCCCCTGTACATGTTAAAACGCATGTCCAAATATGTGGAAAAAACCCCTAAAATGTTGTTTTAGCTCATAAGAAGAATATGTGCGAAAGAGCTCGTTATTTCTTTGGGACCACCTGAAATTCAGGGCAGATGAGGCAGGGCACAGTTTCCCGCACGGGCAAATGGCAAGGGGAGACAGACCCAAATGCTGAGAAAAACTCCTGCCAAGGAGCTGTGGCTCTTTCAGTGTAATTCTAAGTCATATTTCTGTCTATTGCAGCGGTTCACCTCTTGTAAAGCAGTGGTAAGGAGAGATGAAGAGTTAGGTGGCTCAGGGCAGGGGGCAGTGGGGAGAAAGTGTAGCCAATAACCCCAAACCAAGTCGAATTTGAGTTTAAAGGAATATGGGTAAATGCAAACTTTTAAAAAATAAAGATCTTAATAGTAATAGGTGATTAGGAGGTCATTACAAGTTTGGATGCACGTTAGGATCTGTAAGCAGTGTTTAGAAGATTATATCCTAGCTGTGCAGAACACAACCTTCTGTGTTGACTAGCTTACCATAAAGGATATTTACTAGTTTATAGTGGAGAGGGACGATTTTAGGGGTTTTTAGGAATAATAGGAGGCAATGTTGTGAAAGGCCAAGGCTGGGAACAGCTCTTCTATAAAACACACAGTTTTGGGAATGCAGCTTCATTAGCCCCAAAAAACGCTCTTAAATAGAAGCATTTTCTTTTGTGAGGTCTTATATTTTTAGAAAAGCACTGTTTTAGGTGCCCTGTATACATTACACATCAAATTGCATCTGCATCACGTTTCATTTGTTTGTCTTCTGTAAAATTCCTGAGGTCAAATAGTTAAGTTATTTAACCTATTGACTGATCTTAATTTTTCCGTTACTAATTTTCACATTTTTAATCAAAGAACATTTCGATTACTGCTTCTGTCCAATCAGATGGAGCAATCAGATGCCCCAAGTGGTTTAGATAATGTGGGAAAAAGTATTCCCTGAGCACAGAAGGCTCACATTCATTGCAAGGTTATAAGATAATCTGGCATTTTGAACGATTCTTACCAAAAAGGAAAACTCAATCAGAGGATAAAAGAGACTGAGAAAAAAAAGGCAACTTCTGAAGTTTTAGATTCATTTTAAGAAGGTCTAAATAATCTTATTATTAAAACGCTTTGAAGTAGCGTTACTTACCAAAACGTCACAGAACTCACAATGCCTCGGGAAATACACTGACTACAAGAGAAAAAATGCTCAATTTAAAGAATCTTTGAGAATTTTGCCATTATAGGTTAAGGACCATTAGAGGCGTGGTGTGTAAGGTATTAACTAAGCTGGGGAGCGAAGTGCGGTCCTTTCCCCTAATTACTTTAGGGTCTAAAGGCATTCCGCTCTGCCGCAGGGAGAAGCCTGATGTTTAGGTGCTTCAGCTGCTTCTGTTTGTTGTTTAGCTTAGGTAAGCAGCAAGGCAAACCTTAACCTCTCTATAGCAACAAGGGAGAAACTGGACATTTTGAGACCTAGTCTCAGAAATGCAGCTTCTCTCAAAATGTCTTTATAAATGCAGAAATCCAAGGAGACTGTAATGCACTTCCCAACTCCCCAACCCAGATCCTGTCAGTTTGTTTTATAACCTCATATTTTGTCTCTGGATTTTGCTCTGTTTTAAAGTTCAAGTATATCTAATCTCACAACCTGCATCACCAAAGTTCATGTTGGGTTGTACGTTTTCACCAAATATCAGTATTAATATGTTGTAGTGTTAAAATAGCTTGTAGGTAATTCAGCTGTCTACTGTGCTGGCGTCTGCTTCTGCCTGGTGTAAGCCACACGTTGACATAGAAAGAGGAAATATCTGGTGGTGTAAAAAGGAGCTTTTTGGCTGATTTTTGCAAAGGGATGAGCAGACTGTTCGGTTTCCCAAGCTTTAATAGGTGGAAGAAAGATCAGGCCAACCCAGAACATGCAACGCCAAGATCTGGTTGAGATCAGCAGAGCTTTTTTTAGTTCAGTTTGGTCCCGTGTTAGGAATAATCATCGCATTTTACATTGTGCGTTTCCAATTTGAGATAATAATGCCATGTAATCGTTCTGTATCATCCAACCTAGCTGCTGGTTTGCTACGCTGAGCTATCGGGTGGGCATGCTGGCGGTGAAGCTGGTATTTAACTGTTTATCTGAGGAATGCGCAGACCCGTAATGGTAAAAAATTGATAAATCTGTAATTATAATGTGTGTGTATCGCTAGCATTTGCAAACAGCTACGGGGACGGGGGGGACACCCCACCCATACGAAGCAGTAGAAGGGCACTGAAAGTGGCTGAAATGCCCTGCGAACTTGTTGCCGGTTGTTTTGCCCGCATCCCTAAGCTGCGTCTCGCTCTGGCCCTGCGGAAGGCAGGGCTCTGGTGGTGCTTGGGGCTGATCTTGCCTGCAGTGTGGCACGCAGCCCCGCAGGCGCGTTCTGTGCCCGCAGAGCCTGCGCCGCCCGCGCGGTAACTCCCCAAAAGCTGTTCCCAAGGGCTGAGCTGCTCCCTGCCTCCTCGGGCCTCCTCTCCGCGGCTCTGGGTACCTGTCCTTTTGCCTTATACCCGAAGGCAAGCGATATCCAGAAAGTTTCTGCATGGGCATTCAAGTTCCTGAGGGGTCTGGGGTGTGATTTTGATCTGATTTTACATCATCTCACTTTAAATGCCATGGAAGAGAAATATTTTAACTTCACCTGTTTTGAAACTGCCGTAAAACTGCATGTTAACGTGCTCAGTAGCTTTAAATAAGCAGAAGAGTATCAGTTTGCAAGTACATATAGTAAAATACTCCGTAAACGTGGAAAATTATTTGCAGGAACATATGTACAGTTTCCCATTTGAAAATGCACGTGGTAACAACGTGCCCGAGAGTGCCGGCCGTGGTTTGGTTCTTAAGCTATAAGCACAGCTCTAGTCCTTTTCTATAGGGATTTCGTTTAAGGAGATGGGCGATCTTGCCTGGAGATAGCAATGCTCCTCACTCGTCACACGTACCCTTGTGTTTCCTTGCCGTGGGTGTGAAATGCAGTGCAGCGATCCTCAGGAACCGCGTGAGCTGCTAGCAAGCCCTCCGCTCTTTGTGTGAATCATTGGAAAAGGCGTTAAGGGCTTGCCCCCGCTCTGCACGACGTGTGTTACTGTATTTTGCTCGTTTATAAAAACGTCAGTGTTGATGTTCTAAGATGGTTGGGTTTTTTCCCAAAGAGATGCAAGTGGGCAAACGGCCGTGGCCTCTGCTGGGTCGCTGCCTTGGCTTCAGGACTGTCTGCATAGACAATCTCTTCGGATGCCTTTGTAATAAGAGTTTGTTAATGTGTGTATTCCCTTCTCCTCTTCCTTGCATCACAGGGCCGTAAGGGCTATATTAGCCAAAGGTATTATAGGAAAGAAGTAAGTTACCCTTGCAGCTCTGTAATTCAGTGTTCCCTTTCCCCAGATCTTGAGTGTTTGCTGTGTTTTTAAAAGCTGGATTGATGAAACGAATGGGATAGTCGTGATTCAGTATTAAGTCTTCAGCTGGATCTCAAAAGAGAGCAGCACGAGACTCCGTGTCATTAAGCAGAGAAAGGTCCGTATAGATGTTAGATGCTTAGAAATGGTGCTTGTGGTGGGTGAGCTTTGGGCAGGTAACAGCATGGGTCACGGTCCCACGTAGGAGCGCGCTGGGAGGTTGGAGCCATTCACATTCCTTGGAAGTTTGGAACCAGGCCATTCCCCACGCCGTAAATCTTGAAGCCAGGGGCGTTTTGCCTGATGCTGATAAAAGAGGGAAGGAATGTTGGTGGGCCCTGGACAGGAAGCGTGCAGAATGCCTCGAGCACGAGTAAAACCTGATAAAACCGTTTGGGACTGTTCCGATTGAAAGCTCTGTAATAATTGCCAATAGCACTGGAAGGACTCTGTGCATAAATGCACGTGGTCTGAAAGAGAGCGGCAGCAGAACGTAGTGAGGAGTTGCTGTTGATATTCACGACTTGCTTACACGTTTCGTTAGTATTTGCCATATGTGTAAGAGAAGGGGGCACATAATAAGTACTCCCCAACCCGTAAATATCCTTTTGAGTTTAAGCAGGATTTTTTCCCCCCTACAGTACCATATAATCTTACTGTGGATTATTTCCTGAGATTCATAGGAGGAGTTGAGATCAAATCTAGAACTCTGAGGACTCAGCTGTTTATCTTTGTGGGAGCCTTCAGCATAAGCCCTTCTTAACAGCGTGTATCTTTATGGAGGAAATCAGACACACTCAACTAATCTCAAGTGGGTTTGTGTTTCTGGGTGAAATCATAGGATATAAAAATGGTTCACTTTTTCTGCTGTTGTGCTACTGCTAGTATTTGAAAGTTGACAAAGCGAGGCTGAGTGGTTCACTCTGGTGTATAGAGGAAACTCTTTAATATCCATACATGTATAGATATATGAGAAATGGCGACAAAATAGCATACAGCTGCTGTCGTTTAAATAACAAAGGCATCTTAGGCTGTAAAGCGGTACCGGTTAGGGCTGGATAGACACTGCAAGGGTCTTCTTTCCCATAGTCCATTAAGAGCATTTTTTAGTCATCTGCCCCAAAATGCGCTCAAATACACAGCTTTTTCTTCCGAAACAGTTTTACTTTTTTTCCTGATGACATGGCAGAGGTTAAATATGCAGATCCTGAATGGGGACCAGGCGTGCCAGACCTACAGAGCTGTGCTCAGCAGTCCTTCTGGCCGTGTTCAGAGCAACGAGCTCCCCAGCACATGCACACGTACTGATAATTAACCATGAAAAACCTTTACAGCACCTTTAGACTACTACCAAAGTCCAAAGGAACACTAACCAGTTTTATACATTTTTTTCCAATTTTCTATTTTCTGCTTTTTTGTGGGCTTTTTTTTTTTCCCCCTCAAACTTGGACAACATAATAAAGTATAACTAAGTAGAAAAGCAGGGTTAGAGTAAATGTGGAGAAGCACATACTCCGTATGAAAGTATGAACTTGGAAGTGCAGCGTGCAATTTTAGTGCAAATGGTGAACCTAGGTTTCTGTATTGTACCGTCCTCTTATTGGACCGGATTTTATTAAAGTACTTATCCAACAGTAATTTCAACAAAGTGCGTATAACCCAAAGGAATAAAACAATCGCTGGGTTTTAGACAGAACAGGTGGTTTTATGTGTGTTCCACGGCATGTAGGAGCATTTCAGTGCTTGTGTGCACCGGATGGGTCAGAAAGCTGATGCCCATTAGCCGTGTGTTTTAAAAGATCCCGCTTTCAGAGAATTCCAGCTGAGACACTCTTACTGCGTTTTCCCAGGACCCAGTCACGACCCGGTTCAGCCTCTGGTTTAGCTGAAATTTTCTTCTGGGTGAGGAAACGGATACTTATTTTCCCAAATAATCAATATTTTCTCCCCGAGTGTTGTGACTCCTGCAAAGACTGATGTTGTGCAAGCCTGAAGTCTTTGCTGAATTATTTGAGGAAAAAAATAGATCTTTTGCAGAACTCTATCTGTTCACATCATTGCCAAATTTGGCTAGCTTCTCGTTGTCATTTATTCACAGTCCACAAAGACACTGCGTTGATTCCTGTGCTTCTTCAGTGCTGCAACACGGCCTCAGTACCGGCTTAATATGGGGTTCCTACAGGAACCTCAAAGCAATTTGCGGACACAGGAACAAATTATCCACCTTAGGGGGAATGTGTTTGAGGTCCCATCGGTCCCCGCATGTTGGAATAGCACAGGAGCTGTTAGGTGCAGTTAGAATAAAATCAGCTTTCTGACTAGGAACTTCTTCTGAGGTGTTGCACTGTCTTGTGCATAAAGGAAGAAAGAAGAAAAATATTAGGGACAATTTAATTTCTAGGCTGTAGAGATAGGGATTTAAATCCCTGAATTAAAATAGTGGCATGGCGCATGCATAGCTCCTGTAGAAACTCTCTCATATTTAGCTTAGCAGTATGAAAATTAAGAAGTGAAAACTAAGATAATTGGTATCTGTAAATACAGGAAGGAAGAAATCATTAGGGAGAGCCCTAAAGAACAGTGATGGTACTGGGGATAATTTCCTTCTGGCCATCCATCTATACTCATTAAGGGCACAAATAGAAATCTTCGATGTTTTAAGTTAGTGAATATGATATTGGTATTTGTACGTGGTGTTTTGTGCACTTGTTAAATGAATATTTCCCCGGCATATTAGGCAAGTATATTAACTTTTCCAGATAACTCCTTTCAGCTCCGCGTCCCTATTGCCTATTCCAAAGTAATTGCCACTCCCCATTTTCTCCTGCTTCCCTGCACCTGGGAGAATTGGCATCGCTCCTCCAGAACTGGACTGGAGCTCTTCAGTCTATGCAAGAAAACTTGTATCTTCATTGGAAGAGGTGCAGGAGCCTTAAACATGTTTGCCAGCTTCTTTAGGAGACAACATCTCCTGTTTTATACTTCCTTTATAGAGGCCTGTCTTCGTAGAATGCTCCCCTGGTTGAAGTTACTTACAATAAAATTACCTGGGGTGCACTAGCTTTATGATCCTTAATTCTTCCTTAGAAAGCATCTGATCAGTAGCATTTAGACTAAGCCAGATGGCCGCAAGGATTTTCACAGATTTATTTAGAAAGTACCCCAAAACATGCCGCTTCTCGTTGCCGGCTGCAGGATCTAGATTTGAATCTGGATTTGGATTGTGCTCATATTCAGGGTTTTTAGAAGACCTTCCCTGAAGTGTGGCTTCGGGGACTCCCCTGGTGTGCTGGGTTTGTAATCAGGCGCATCAGAGCCAAGTTTGTGGAAACAGAGTGTGCAGTTAATACCTTGCCATGAATATTGCTATCCAAAAAGAGAGCGGGGGTCTGATTTCCCCGTAGAGCAAGTGCTAGGGTAATTTGACTGCTTTAAATTTTCATATTTGCAAAAGTTTAGCTTTATTGGAGTTTGAAATGGAAGAAATTTGTTTTAATCTCAGAGCGTTATTACCCTTAACATTCTTACAGAGTAATAAACATTTAAATCATAGATCCGTGGATACGTTCTCAGCCTGGATCTTGTGTGGGTATTATTAAATATCTTGGGAAATCTGCCTCTCTCAGTGCCACGGGCACTTTAGCAGGCGTTTTCTTTTTCATGTTCTCAGCATAAAACTCGAGCAGTAACGTTTTAATAAAGGGGCAAAGTATTTTTTTGCTATTTCAAGTGTTTGTAGCTGTGGAGAAGCAGGTTTGCTTTGCCTTTGACAGCTACTTCTTGGTGACTTGTGAGTTCTCTCAATGGCAAAATCCTGTAGGAACAGGATGAAGCCATGCAAGTCCCAGAAAGAGGCAGGACATAAATTAGAGAGGTCAAGCACTTTGACCGAAGCCATAACCTTGTGTTGGGATTGAGCCTTTACATACAATATTGAGCTTTTACTGAGATTTATGTTGCTCATGAGTATTTTTTGGCCTGTTCTAGAGGTATTGGCGTTCAGATTTAATTCTGCTTTTTAACTTCTACACTGAGCACCAAAACTGAGTAGGATGGACTTGGTCACTCAAAAGAGCAAGTACTTGCCCGTTTAGTGCTAGGTTTCATGCTGGGCATCTCGAAGCACCAAGCAACATCTCCATTCATGTTAAACAAAACTGAAACAGCAAGAGGGAGGAAATGATCAATTTCTTCTGCTCTCAACAAATGTTTTCCCCTTCCTAAAAAGCTTTTCTGCGGAATGGGAGCTGGTGGTGTTACTGCAGTGCAAAAACGTGTGCTTCTGGCTGCTGTCTCCACCCATATCCAATTTACAATTCCTTTAAAGCAGCCTGGCAGTGGCACAGCAGAAACTAGCTTCAAATAGTGTGATTTTAGTAATGTTTAAAGTGTTCTATAACACTTTTATTAACTTCAATAATTGAGTTTTCTTGGGCAGTAAAATCTAAGCTTTTACTTTCGTAGATTTAAAGAATGGGCTGATCCCAATGAAAGGACATGTGATGATACAGGCAAAATTTACTGTTTGATCAGTTCCAAAGAAGACAGGTTAAACAGCTGCTTTTTTGTCAGTGTGTTAATCCTAAGTCATCATTGCAATCGTAAAATATGTTTTATTTTCTTAGTGTGGGTTTCACATGTGAAAATCTGCCGTAAAGAAAACAAATGGAATGAAATTAATGATTCATTGCTATTTTGTTGATATAGAAATTATGATCAGTTTTTCAGGGCTTCACACAGGTTCAGCAACAATAATGTGATAATAATATTAGGTTTTAGGTGGTAGTTGATTCATTCAGATGACACAGATACTATTGTTCTCTTGTGCTCTTTTGGGGCAATTTCAGTTTGACGATAAAACCAGCAAAAAATGATTTGAAGATCACTCGCATATTCAAGTAGCAACGACTGTCTTGCCTCTTTTGGTGCCTCGTGAAAGGTCCTTGGAAGGAATAAGGCTTCTTTTGCAAAAACTATTTGTAAATTGTAATTCAGTGAGTAATTTACACTTCTGTTTGTTTTTTCTTTTTTTCTTGTGATCATTCTTCAAAGCAAAGTCTAATTATTCTTATTGCCCATTTTCCAAGGGAGAAGGGGTCTCTAACCCTGAGAGCTCTGGGGGTTAGAGCAGCCCTAGCCCTGCTCTGGGTTTCTATAATTTCTATATTCCAGCACAGAGCTTGGAGGACAGATCTTCCACCAAAGGTTCCATTGATTCCCTTTGCAAAACCAAGATGCTTACTTGGTATAAATTACACAAACAATATGGCTCAGACCGTAAAAGAGAGAGGCAGCTGTGCAATTAGTAGCCCTATAACAATAAATGTCTATGAGAAACTGGGGAATATGCATATGTGGCTCCTGCTGATCTGCATGTATCGCAGTAATTAACAAGAGTCACTTGCTTAAGTAATAAACGCAATAAAAATGCAAACGACTGGAGTGAAAACTTGCCGGTTCTGAAGCGGCAGTTGTTTGGAAAAGTGACCCCTTTCGACACGTCGTTTGGATACGTTCAGATTTATTGCAGTGGCTTCATTACTGTTGCATTTTGGTGCGTGTATGGAAAATGCAGTGTGTTGTTCCATCTTTCATGCATAAGCAGGTAGAGAGCAGCATGCAGGGAGCACCCCATTGCCATTGTTTGGGGAATGGCGTTTTCCTTTACGTCTTTGTGCTTTGTTGCCGAGAATGGGTTGGGTTGGGTGTGTGCTGGCCTAACTGGAGCCCTTGTGCGGAGCAAATTAGTTCAGTTCCCAGTTCTGCTCTAATCCTGGACACAGATGATCTGAATTTAGTTAAGATAATCACTGGGGCAAGCTGCAACGATGATTAGTGTGGGTGCTGGCATAAATACCAATAAAGTAACATGGTCTGTATCGGGCTGTAGTTTGAGAAGATGTTCTCGTTGGGATGCACAAGGACAACAGGAAAACCTGGAAAGCAGCAATACTGCTATTTTTTTTTCAAGCTTTCTCTCTCCTCATCCAGATAACATCAGTATTATTGCTTCCTCCTAGGTTACTGATCTTTTAAAACACAAATCCTACGGTTCCGCAGAAATTCAATCCAAACTCGCAGGCAGATCTTGTCTTTTTCTAAGTGAGGCTTTGATCACAACAACTTCCATCAAGGACTGCATGTGTTGGCTACAATAACTGCATGTCTAAATGTGTGTGTTGGGAGGCTTGAGGATGTCTGCTCTCTCTGACCACACGCACAGTTGTACTTCTTAGGCAAGTACTTTTAGGACAAAATACTTGTCAGGAATATTTGTTTTTCTTCCTTCTGCCCGTGAGTTCAGCACTCTTAGAAGCCATTAAAAAATGTGAACTCTGCCTTCGTGTTAATCATAGAAATGACTGAGTTTGCAGGCGTTCTCAAGCAGAAAGCGCAGGAAATTGCTACAAAAATCCTCACTACCCTGTCAGCAATAGCGCTGAATGAAGAAGAATAAATTGCGTGGATGTTAAATACACTTTGCAGAATACTTTGTTTATTTGTACACTTCAGTAGCCTCTAGACCATTTATAGTTTTTATGGGTGTAATTAGCCTAGTGACCTCCCACAAAAAATATATATCAACAATACATATCCCTTACTGGTTAGCTATTGCAATGGAATGTGGGTATTGATTTTGCTGCTTGAAATAGTGCACCAAAATAGTTTTCAAATTAAAGGGGGGAAAAAAGATATCAGACAAGCAGCCTAGAAATCTTTCTCTGTGGCTTCTCTGAGCCCAGAGATCTCTCCCTCTCTCCCCCTTTACTTGCTGCCTGGAGCAGTTGCTTCAGTTTTTCATGAAATGCTGTGTTAAACTAACGTTGGAGGTCAGGAGTGCACGTATCTAAGAGAAATTAAACTGCGCATTAATGAGCCTAAAGAAAAAACCACAGGTATGAAGCATTTTGTACATGGGGTTGTTTCAAGACTTGTAACAGTTCTACGGCTTGGAAGTTTTAGGATTGATCAGAGAACTGTCCTTCTAGGCTAATTTTATAACTGCGGATATAATATGTTTAGGGTTAAGCATGGATTTTGACATCCTTTTGCTAAGAAGGCAGTAAAATCCTCGAACCCTTAGCTAATTGGCGTGCGTTCTCCCCTGCGTTTTTGATGGATATTTTTCAAGGCTGTTGCTAAATATTTCGGTGGTGCCTGACTCCAGAATAACCCGCTTGGCTTAAAACGAAGCGTCCCTGACAGCTTTGGCTTCTAGCTGGCTGCGCTGCTGACTCACAGAAATACCTCATTTTTGGTAAAATTTGGTAAAATACATTTGTGGACCGCAGGAGCAGGGGGTTGGACCAGGTGATCTCCTGAGGTCCCTTCCCACCCCAACCGTTCTGGATGCCACGATGCCTCTGGTTCTGTCAGCAGGACCTCTTGGTTGGGTGCTGAGGCGAAAGGGCTGAGCTATTGCAGCTGTGTGAGGGCAGATGCACCATTACTGCCAATTAATTACCTGCTTAGGGGGAATCAGCAGCACCGTGCAGCCAAAGTTACTCTGGATGTGCTTGTGAGAGCTACTAGCCCTTCACTAATAGGTGAGCTTACCAGAATTGTTCTCGATTATTTGCTTTTTCCGTGTGAACTGCAATTTACTTAAAAATGCTCTCATAGGGATGCTGTGCTCTCTTGTTAATAATGCTTTTCTAAATTGCTTGCAAAAGCTGCTTACATAGGGAAAAAAAAAGGAAAGCTATTTTATTCTCCTTTCTTCTTGTTGCTGGTGAAATCCATGGAGAAGTTAAAAGGTAAGAGTTAGGAGAAATCCACCTCCTTTAGACGAGTTTTGCTTAAGAATTTTGTGCTTAGAATCAGAAACATGTTTATTTTACTGGTCTGATAGTCTTAAAACAGTGGTACTATTTTCATAAAATACTTTATTTTTAAGTATGAAAATACTCGTCCAATGCTGGGAATGAAGTATGAAACAATGACTAGCAATGGTTTAGTTTCAAACAGTTCACATAAAGCTGAACAACGGGTTGAAACTTCTTTCTCTGGTTTACCTGCGAGGGTGAAGGCAGCAAGTTTCCCATCGGGAAGGAGTTCAGGAGCTGCTTTATTCTGCCCTAAACCACCTCATGGGAAATGCCTTGGTGCAGGGATTCCTATAGGAGCTACCCTCCCTGCCACTTACACGGGTTGGGCTGAGTTGCCCTTCTAAAAACTAACATAAACCTGTGTATGCACATATAAATACACTTTCAAATATTAAAATACACAATATTGGACTGCATGCAGTACTTTTTCAGTGGCTTTTTGGGTGGCATAATTACTTTAAATACGGTAAAACATGCTTTCCTCTGTGCTTTTAAAATAGGTTTTAAATAACTTGGCCTCCAAAAATATCTTTATGAGTGTGTGTGGGGGGACAGGAGCTTGTTTAAACCAAGTGGTATTTCCAGTATTTCCTGCTGAAAGTTTGGACACCCTCTCTGGGGAAGATGTGCCACCTTTAGGGGAGTAATTCCAATTGCCAGTCGCATGGATTCACAGAGATGTGGTTCACAGATTTGGGGTTTTCCTTTCTTTTTCCTTCTTATCCCAAGTCCATGTGATGAAGGTTTGTGTTTGGTACCCAGTCCATGAAGGAGGATAAACCCTGAGCTAGCTCGGACAAAGCTGGCTCTGTGGCTCGGGAGGGGGGATTGCAATGGGAGGGGGGATTGGAATGGGAGGGAGGAGGAGCAGTTCCCCGGAGTGCAGGATAAGCGTGCTTGGAAAGGCCGGGGCAGGGGAAACGCCAAGACGAGGACAACAGAAACACAGGGGAATAACTTTACCAAAGAAACGGTTATAAAGGGACAGGTCCAACGCGCCAATATTCAAATATTGTTGATTAAATATAAATATGTGTGTGTATATAAATGTGCAGGAACAATACTAGCAGATTTTAAAAAGTCACTATGGGGAAACATATATTACTATTTTATGCATTTATCCTTTACACAACTCTATAACATACCCATCTCCCCTTAAGTTTCCTCAAATATGTAAGTTTCTAAATTGTTCATTTTGTTTAGTTATTTTGCAAATAGAAAAAAGAAAGGCAGTGAAATGCAGGCCTTTTTAAGATAAAACAGACTACATTTTTTTGTGCAGAGTTCAGTAAAATAGCAGGAAAAATCATAGGCTGAAGAGGAGAAAAGGGTAACCAGCACTATGTGTCCATATGTATCCTGGGGCAGGACCCAACTGTGTAAACTATCATGACACTCTTAGCTTTAACTCTGTCTTCGTTTTTTAAGTGTCCTGTGAAACTTCTAAGCTTATGGAGTCTTATGGCTGCATGGGGAAAACAGGTCTCTTGTTTTGGTCTGAATGTTGGAAATCTGAACCAGCAGAGAACAAAAATGTTTGGGACCCAATGACCAATGTTCTTGTATGCTGCATAACATTTTGCTATATTCTATTTCTTTTTCATTATTATTTCTAGTAGGATCCACATTTTGCTTGAGTGAATACAAACCTAGCCCACAAACTGTACGAAAAGCGTATACCTTTAAATATATTTCAGGAAAGCCAGGTGTATTGCATATAGATTTAATTTTCAGTGCATGCTGCCTCCCACAAAGGAGAGCACAAGACTTAATACAGTATGGATGGTGCAGTTAGATATGCATAGCACAGCCAGGAAAATGAAAGCTTATAGGAGATGGAAAGCAACTTGGCGTTTGAAGGGAAAAGTAGCAGCAAATGCTCGGATGCTGACAATTATTGATAAGGAAGCAGTGGTTTGAGATGAGCAAGCCTCAGCTGCACCCAGAATTTCAGGGTTTAGGGAAGCGGTAAAGTAGCAGTTTCTGTGAATGCTTTTTCTTGCCCCAGAAGTCGTGCTTCTCTGTCTGTACCCGCACTGCTCCCTCTGTGCAGAGAGCCTTTTCCTCGCTACCATTCTCCATTCTGTGCAGAAATCAAGTTGCTGCCTGTCGGAAAAGGGGTTACGTCCACGTATCGAGCATGAGAAGTGCTGGGCCGTTTTGCTGTAGACTGTAAGGGACGGGAAGAGATGAAGGCGTGGATGTAGGCAGGGGTCAGGTTTAAAGCCCTTGAAACAAAGGGAAAGATGGTGCTGTGCAGATGGGCTACGCAGCCCGGCCCCCTCAGACGGGGGCTCAACGTTAGGGACGTGAATCCAGAGCAGCCCGGGCTCAGGGCAGGGTTAGAGCCTGCAAATGCAAATCTAGAAAAGAAATCTAAATATTAAGCAATTAGGAATGTGCTACTTAGGCTCTGAAATATTGCGCTTTATAGATACTGAATTTATGATTATTATGTTAGTGTTTTAAAAGAATCACAGGTAAAACAGCTACGTGGGGTGAGGAGAGAAAAATAATTGCTCCTCCCCAAATACTCAGTTGGCTGCTATAGCAAGCTTTAGTTTGCCTACTCCACTCATGATATAACTTTTAATGATGATACTCTTCTCAAAAGAGAATTTTAGAAACAATCTGCAAAGCACCTGGCGTTAGAACTTTACTGCATCATTGCAATATAAGGCCAGAAACTTGCGGATTTGCTACGTTCTTCCTTTAACATATGTAAACTATTGGCAGCACGCCCAGCTAATTATAATCTAATATTACAGATGTTAATGTGTTCGGCTGGCAGAAACTTTGAAAAAAGCAATTCAGGGTCAGTTAAACTGAAAAGGTGGTGGTGTTTTTTCACATTCAATGGGTGTACGTGGGCAGAATTCTCCCGTGCAGGACGTGGCGAACGGCACGTTGCTCACACGGACCACGGCCCATCCGGTGGCCGTTCCTTTGTGCCTGAAAGGCATCCAGGCATCCCATGTATTGGTCTGGCTGTGCTGCTAGGAGCTGGGCCCTGAGCTGCTGCTGGTCTGCCTGTTTTCCTGCTGACCAAAGGCACTCAAGCATTTGTACCTATAGAAATCAGTTATTTGTCATTTTTCATCCCTCTACCCCCTGAGATCCCCGTTCTCAGCTAGGAAGGACGTGTCTGTAGGGTAGAAGACAAGGCATTGCAGACAGCCAGAACTGCAGAGCTGAAAGGTCATTTCAGATAAATTCTGCGTTTCCCCGTGGCGATCTGTAGAAAATAAATCACAGCCTGGTGGCTGCATTTGCACTAGCCTTGGGTGTAAAAGATTAATAGATTTTTATGGAACCCAAGGCCAGCAGGGACGTTAGATCATAGACTCCGACTCCCCGGGTATCTTGGGTCGTTACAGTTCACCCAGTGTCTGGTCTGGTGACTTCTGTCAAAGGTTTGCCTTCCGAAAAGGAACCCAAACTTAACCGCAAGGCAGCCGGGGAAATTACTTTATCTTTCCCTCGGTGACTAATCAGTAGAAAGAGCTGCGAGGTTTTTCATCGGGTCATCCCAATCTGGTGGGTTTTGCAGTTTTACTCACTAAAAGATTTATTTCCACAATTCTGCCCAAAAGAAAATGTGAATTCAGAGGAGGGAAAAAAAAAAAAGGGGTGGGAGGATGGTTAGCTACATTAGGGTGAAAATCAATGTCATTGACAGAAATACATTAAAATCTGAGCTAAAATAAAGCATGTGAAAATAAAAATCCTACATTTTTGATAGAGAGGAGGAAAAATTCTAATCAAAAATAATTATTCAGGTCTAGACCAGTTTGGTTAACCCTGTTGCTATTCTTTGCAAATACAGAACAGAATAATTGCTGAAGACTTTTGTCCTGTTTGCATCACTATCACCTATATTTCAGTTTTATCTTTGATAGACCAATGTTATTGATAAATGTCTTTATTGTCTAGCATATCAAAACCACCTTTTTAAGCTCATCAGAAGAATGTTTTCTTGAATAAATCCTCAATCAATTCTGTATGTGATACAGCTCCCTTATTTATGCAGATTATAAAGCACATTCCCCTTATTATATAAAGCTGTTGCCCCAAATGCCAGTGAGTTCCTCTCTGAACAAAGCTGGGCTCTCAACTTCACTTTAGTGATGGTGTTCCTTAATTATAATACTGTAACATAAAGCCATGTCCTCCCAACACAGTAAAATGCATCTTACTTTGTATTTTGTTTGTGTTTATCCTTACTGTAATAAATCAGGTATAGTAGGACAAATTGCACCTTTCAGTTGTGTTACGTTATAGAAAGTGCTCATCAGTTTTTATACCATTCTTCCAATTCATTATTAATGCTGGTGTTAATTTTTGTGGTCCTCTCAAATGAGCAGGCTCAAATGAGTAAGCTTGCACCTTCCCATTGCAAGCCAAGGCAGGCAATAGCCTTTAATGAGGCGTGAGGATGCGGTGCAGGGCTCTTGGTGGGAAAGGGCAGGAGCTGTGGACGGAAATCTCTGCAGATCCCGACTGGATTAGGGGGCTCAGCTGCACAGAGCGGGAGAGCCGGGTACCTACTGGAGTGCTGAGGGGCAGATAGCTTTTGCCTGCAAAACTCATAAAATCGAGTCGCATAAAAATATTAGTTTGTGAATTAGTATCTATTTTTCTGTACATCTTGAGAATTATGGTCTGGTAAATAACTGGAGGACACTGCTGGGGCCATCCTACTCCAGCATTTATAGCAGTCGTCAGGGTTGACTGGAGTGATTGGCCATGACATAGGATAGGATGGCCTGTACTCATCTCATATCTGTTCACTTAGCAAAATTCTATATGGATTTGTGGATAAGAAGGAAATAGCTCAGGTTGCTTATAATATAAATTAATCTGTTCTCAAATTACTGCATTGCTAGCTGTTTCCTTGTCCTGTACTGAATGCTTTATCTCCTTTTTATTCAGTGTGTATTAATCAGATAGCTTCCTTGGTTTTCGGTTACTGCAGCAATCGTATCTAATCTCTGCTCTACTCATCTATATAATTGCATATGAAACCCAAAGCAGAAACGTCCTTAAGCAAGCCCAGCCTGGGCGCAGCCTCGTTTTCTAATTAAACACATAGCGCGGGCCTTTGGTCTTTAGAAGGAGATGTGCTGCTGTGCAACTGGAACACTAATCACACCCCTGCAATAGGGTTTGGGAATCACAGGGATGAATTCGGTCAGCAAACGCACGGGTCGCTGTATCGTGGGGAAGCTGAGCCGTTTCTTGAGCCAGTCGGAAACTTTCCCTTTCCTGTCCAGTGAATAAGCGTGTCGTTTGGGCTGACTGGATAACTTTCAGCTGCCAGGTCACAGGAATGATGGGTTTTATTCCCGAGTGCAAAAGGAACCTGGTGTTCCACTTTGCTACTCGGAATCAGTCATTGGGATCCTGTCCGGGCAGCCTCCAAGGCAGGGAGCCCGCGTGTGCGTTCCCCTTGCACATGGGAATACAGTCCTCTGCATAAGAAGGCATTTTGACCTGTCATTTAAATATATATATATATAAAAACTCTATGGACAAGTATTAAAAATGTCCTCTGATGGATCTCGGTAGAAACCGAATTTAAATCGGTGCACAAATTGGTTCTATCCCCGCCTGCCATCATCCTGGCAGCCAGCATCCGTACCAACATCCGCAGTGTCGGTGTTAATGAGTGTCATCTCGTCTGTCATAGCACCTGACTGGCTGATGAACGGAGCAGCACACTGACTACTAATTTTCTGGAAGAAAAGTACTTAAAAGTACTAACTGTGAATGCGTTGGTCTAACCGATAGAGTCTGGCATATTTGTGTGCTGGGTGTCTGTATGTTTGGATGTTTTATAGCTTAGTAATGTTTTTATAGTTTAGTAAATTGCACGCTTGGCGAGTATTTGAGAAGATATATGAAACTTAGTTTATACATTAAAATGGTTGGGGTAGAGCGATCTAGCTGACACAAGAAATCATTGCTGATTTAGGGCTTAAAAGCAGAAGTATATTCTGATATTTTCTTTTGAATCATATCTAATTAGTATGTTAAGCATTTATAAAATCAATTTAAATGAAGTTTGAAAGTCCTCCAAAGATATATGGCCACACCATAGGCTTAGTCATATAACCCCTGTAATCTGACAGCTGCATCTCTTCGCCGGGGTAAGGAGTGAGTCTAGGAGTTACAAAAGACACGGCATTGAATTGTATAGAGCTATGCATAGTCACACGCAGGCAGTTTCTGATCTGTCACTGGTGATCTTTATTTGCATAAATATATCTAACTAACGGTTGTAGACCAACACATTTTAAAGACTATTTTTTTTCATTAAGCAGCTTATTAACAATTATAGCCTATTTGAAAGTTGTCCTATAGGCTATGGCAACATTTAGGTTTATCACTGTAAAATCAAATGACAACAACGAAAAGTGGCCTTTTTGCCGTTGTTGCTTAACTATATAATTTATGACAGTGGCAAATATGAAGCTCGAGATTATATCTCCAGTTTGCTAAGCCAATCATTCTTAATGTAACCAGCTGCAGCTAAATGAGGTCTTCTAAGGAATTCAAGTCACTTCAAAGTTACCATGGTTCCTTGGTTCCCTCCATCATAACGCAGATCAAATAGTACTGTATTTCTGTGACTTTCTGGGAGCTATTCTTTTCCTTGCTCTTCAAGTTTGTTTAACTGTAAAAGCAGATGTTAGAAAAACGAGAAACACAAAGCAGGACTTTCAGGAACGTGTATTCCTCCAAGGCAAAGATCTTTTTTCAACGTTATCCCTCGTATAAATGCTGCAATGAGTGGAGCGGCACCACACACATTTTTAGAAGGATTAATTGGGAGGGAAAAAAAGGGAAAACCACATTTGAGTTTTGTTGCCCTGTGTTGCTTTTGTTTTTAAGTAAAGGCTGCTAGTCCAAATTTCTCTTTTCAAGCCTTTGAAACAGTACGGCAGCTTTGATTTAATGTTCTGGTCAAATTCAATGCAAACCCAATTACAGCTAACCACCAAGCTTTTTGAAAACCCTTAGGATTAGTGGGAGACAAATAGAGTCTTAATAAGCTGCCTAACTTGTAATCTCCTTTTTACCCATGGTAACAGATGGGGCAGCGGGGAGAGGATCCCAGGCTGTTAGAAGGTTCTCAAACAGCTATCATCAACTTCATCGAATTAGAAGTTACCAGAACCATCTGAAAACGGGGGGTTTTTTTGTGCTACTGGGATATATCTAATTGTTTTGCTGGATTGTAGTTCCCTCAGTGGCAATTGAGACTGACTGAACATTTGCTGGGAAAAGTTGCTTCGATGGAAATTTGTTCTCATGAAAATAATTATTAAGCAGAACTCAGTGATTTATTATTATTATTATTGTTGCTGTAATTTCAGAGATCACTTTGAAACCTGAAAACTCTTTCAGGGACTCTCTTTAGGTGTAGAATGCTGTAACTGTGGGAGAAGATATTTCTAACAGAATGCCAGAGACTGTGCAAAATGAACTAGGAGGTAGCAGGATATTACCTGGAGGAAGTCTTATTTTGAAATTAGCCACCGATAAGGATTTCTGGAAGTCTGCCCATAAAGCAGTTCCAGGTTTGTGCTGGTTATGGACTTGGGCATTCTGACAGAATTGCCAAGCCTAATTTTGGCATGTAGAATGAAAACTTCACTATATTAACGTAACTAACTTCTTCAAATGTCAGTATAGGTCATGAAGTATAACTATTACTGCTGCTTTTTCATTTATCTGAGAGGAACATTTGGTGTTATTACTATATATAGGAGGAGAGCTCTAGTCATAAGTTAGCAAACAATATAGTACCAAAGGTGTTCATGTGTGTGTGAGCATGCATGTAGTCAAGTCATGCATATAAAATTGGCCTGTTAGCATTTCCTATCTTTAAGATTCTCTCCTGACACATCTTCTTACTAGACACTATTTTGATTGCTTAAATGTCTGCCAAACCTTAACCATCTGCACTGTTTTAAATGCCAAATATTGATTTTGATTTTCCCCTCCAAAGCAGTACTGATTTGTCCAAGACTGAGTGTAAGGAAAAACACAATTGTTTGGACAGAAGTTGCTGACTGTTCTTTTCCTCCCCAAAAAGCTGTGGTGGAACTTCAGCTCTGGAGGAGGAACTTGATTTTGGCAGATAGATATCCTTTTGTGCTATATTCCCACCTTCCCTACGGCCAGGAGATGTGTCCAAGATAATAAACTTTGAAAGAATGCCATTTTAATGGGCTTAGTAACAGTTTGCAAGGTCTTTGCAGCTACCTTGCCCAGAAATCGTCCCCACAATGGGAGGATTTCAGCCAGAGAAACAGTTGTAACCTATGACTACGGCTCCAAAACTGAAGCGGGGTTTGGAGGGGCACTTTGCAAAAGGGAGAAAATAGGAGTTTGAAGAAAGGAGCTTCTGATAAGGCTGTGGGAGCAAAAAGAGTTAGGGCAATTTAAAGACTGATGTTAGAGGGGCAAGGAGACCAGGAAGGTCAACCAGTGAATAGAGATTAGGATAAAGTGTTTGGCAACAGGACTAGGATTGGGATAATAAGCATGAAGAAACAGAGAGGCTAGAACTTGGATATATAAGGAAAACAGGCCTGGAGCAAAGAGCCGAAGTTTGGGGCCTGAGGAGGAGCTGGAGGTGAGCACACGAGAAAGGTCCTTTCCATAGATTAATCGTGGGGACATCGACAGGATGCTCATGGGGACATCGACAGGATGCTACAGGAGAAGCCTCTTAATAGGATACTTCAGCAATTTCAGGAGGTAGTCAACAGGCTGATTAAGATTAATCTCATTAATCTTGAAGCTCCTGTGTGTTTACACACTTTCTGAGCCCAGAGACTGAATTTCATTTTTAAATCTTCAAAGCATAATCTTTTGGTTTGGATGTTTGTGGTCCAAAATATTGGTAGTTTCCCTTTGGGGGAAATCTTGACTATGTAACTGTGCTTTTAATATGTTTATATATATATATATATTTAATCTGATGAGGATCATTTGTATCAGGCTGGTAGCAGTTTTGCAGTGCCACTGCCTAGTTCGTCACTGTGCATGGCAGCAGAAATATGAAGTGCTGTAGATTTCCTGGATCTTATGTAAAAAAGAATTGAAAGCTCATTCAGCGGAATAAGAATAACCAGAATGGTCGTTTAGAAGATGAGATCAAACACAAATACCTGACCTAATATGCAGCATTGTGCTGGTAAGGGAAGGCTTGCTGTTTTATTTGTTTACTTGAACTTGTATTTGACGTGGGGGGTTGTGTGTCGGGAGGATTAACAGCAGAAGACCTGTAATTTAGCATTTCAGCAAGAGCTTTAGAGTTACCCGGAGACTCGCAGGTGATGTATCAGTGCATTCGTCAAGTATTTGCAATATTGCAATCTCACTTCAAGGAGAACATACAAAATAATAAATAATGGGCCCAGAAAGCTGCTTAGAGATTTTTTTATTAAATAAAAAGCTACCAAAAGGAAAGGTACAAACTTGATCGCTTTTGCCAACCCTTGTTAGTATTTCTATTATTTTATTAATGATGGGCTGTATATGTACTTAATTAAATCACCTTTAGCTCTCTTCAAATAGCATCTGTTCAGAAGTTTTTGTACACCTTTCTTTATATGAATCATAATTTCAAATGAAATATAGTTCGCCTCTTTATAATCAAATTTCTGTAATAGAATCCAATGAAACTAAGGGATATCGGTCAGCTTTAGGGATCTTTTGAAGGCTTCTCCACTTGGCCTTCATCACTATATGCTCAGTGCCATGCTTTTCTTTTGGAACTGTTTATTTGTTGGTTTGCCCTGTGAAACGCTTTGGGGTAACCCGGTGCGATGTGCTACATAAAAGGAAGCTGAGGAACCACGCCGTTCCTCCATAGAGGCAGATCGGGTGCAGAGAATCAGCAAATCCCCCCGATTCCTCCAGGCATATGGTTTACAGTAACATGGCTTAGGGCTGTGTAAACATCAATCGCAGACACAGGAAATATGTATTTTTTTTAATCCAGATTTTTCTAATTCAGAAGCTGCTTGCCAAGGGGAAATGCACCATTCTGTATCCCCTTCAGCTCTTCACATCTGCTTTTCAATGTTGCCCCCAAACCTTGTTGCTTAAAGAAGAGCATCCTCCAACAGGAACACGAGATACTGGAAAATCCCCCTGAAGAACCTGACGGAGAACTCCCCGTGAGCTCTCTAGCTAGAGATGTCCGTGCTGCTCTTCCTTCCAATCTTATTTTCTGCATTTGTTCCTTGAGACCAGTTATTCTTGTTTCTCCATGAGTTTTTCATCTCTCTGTATTTTTTTTTCCCTAAAGAACTAATGCTTTTAGCATTCATGCCTTTAGCTCTTGCATAATTACAAATTCAGTGTCGCAGATTGGGTGTATAGGTTAGAAATGAATGACCAGATGAGAGGAATGTAATGTAGCAAAAACACATTTTTAATGTAAGCATGGGAGGAAAAATGCCTTTGTCTTCTCACACAATTATATAAGCTGTAATTGTGGCATATACAAAGCTATACATACCTGTATTCACATATATTTTTGCTGGAGTATTCATTGATTTTCTTCCTCTGGAGAAATATAGGCAGTTAAAAAAGTGTGAAGCCTGAAGAATTGTATCCCTGTAAATTAAGAGAGAGACACTAGGTCTTATGGAGCTAAGAGCAAAACCAGCTGCTACAACTAGGAGAAATGCAGAGGATGTGGAAGCAAACAGATGCTTAAAGGCGGCAAGACGGATATACGCTGCTCAGCGTATTGCCAATGTTAGTCTGGATTGAAAAGACCCGTTCCAATGATCTAAAAAATAAATTAAACAGCAAATTAAAAATGAATTTATCCTAGGTAGAATCAAAAGCAACGTGAACAAACCCAAACTTGACTGATTTAGAAACAAATAGGAGCTCAAGAGAAAAGTGAAAAAGAGAAATTGGCCTTAATTTTAGCTGGAAGAAAAGGACAGAACTTGGATAATGGAACAATAGGACCATATGTGTAGATTTAGAAATCTTTTCAACAAAAATATCTGCAAGAGGTTTCATTGATTTATTTATAGCACAGGTTTTAAATGCTTAAATATATATGCATGCTTGCAAAATCAATTGGGTCCCGTTAAGCCCCAAATTTAGCTCAGGAAATTTCCCATCCACTGAAATATGTGCTCTGAGATTTCCAAGTGGAGCCAATTTTAACGATGGAGCCCTAGCTATTTAGCAGAACAGTTCCTTGAAATAGGAAGGTTCACTAATAACCAAACTGTGCAATGCCGTGATACTATAATTATTTGAAGAGCACAGCACCTAAGAACACTTTCTGTGAAAATTCAAGGGCTTGATAGAATAAAAACCACTCCCATGCTTGAGCTTTATCCGAACAGTGTCTTTTTAAGTGCATATAAAGAAGAGACAGGTTAAAGAAAATCTTCTTTATTCATGCAGTTAAAATGCTCAACTCCAGCTACATGTTGGGCCCTCGAGCTCTCATGTTACGGCTTGAGGTCCTTTGACTTTTATACAGTGTAGTTGGAAAAATTAAAAAACAAAGAGAGAATTTATGGTCCAAACGAACCAAACTCTTAAAGGGCACTTGTGACAGAGTTTGAGCTGCCAGGGGAGGTGATGTGAGACACCAGGCTGACTCCCATGCAAAGAAAGCTTTCCAAAATGCTTGGCTTCAATGGCTTAGTTACAGCCCCCACAAGGGAAAATGAAGCAGAGCGAGGGCAAGAGCTGCTTTTACAATAACAGCAAGAGGGGGGGGAAAAAAAGTGGTTTTGATGCAGTGAAGGGCGGCCTGCGCCCTGCGTGCCCCCCGGATAAACCACTGCTGTCGAGGTGCCCGCCTGCAGCGGCCACTTTCCATAAGGGTAGGGCTAGTCCGTAGCATTGGTGATTTTTATTTGGACAAGGAACTAATTTTAATCATTGAACTATATTCTATTGCTTTCTAAGGCTGGATTAAGATGCCACTCCTAAATTCCTTGCTGTGATTTATTATGATAAATTATTGTTTGAATGTATCTGGATTTGTAGCTGTTATTTGGAAAAAAAAATAGATCTTCTGTCTTTGAACATATTTTCCCTTTTTTGGTTATTTTGAAGTTCTTGTTTAACTATGCTGTCTCGTTGTTGAGTAAGGAACAAAAATTACGTGTTACTGGAATTCCATAGTTTTAAGTGTGCTTTGTAGGCTGAAATGTGTGGTTTTAATAAGGCAGAAGAGTATCCCATTTCTCTACAAACATCGCTTCCTTTTAATCCAGCTCGGAGTGAGAGGTGTCGCGGGATGTCGGACACACATCTTGGTGCATTTTTCTAGTTTGAGAATATGAAAGTCAACAGATCGCATCACTAGAGCTCTTCGCATGGCGGCGTTGGCTGCAAGGCTGTGGCAACCTTTTTTTTTTTTTTGCATTGCCTTTTGCTAGTGACCTCCCAGACTCTTTAGGAGACAGACAATTCTAAGGAGAAAGTTCTTGCTTGTTGTTGCCTTTACTTTTTATTTTTTTGGTGGTAAATAGGAGTTCAGGGGTGTAGCTGTTGAGCCTCCTCTCGACAAGCAGTGTCCGTTCAGCTAGCTTAAACCTTCTGCTAAGAGAGGAAGTGCAAGTGGGAGAGTGAGGAGAGAATAAGGAAACAGGAGAGGAATTCCAAACTGTTGTGGAAGTGACGATACACCAATTCAATGTGCTTAGTATGCCGGAACAGACAAGTCCTTACCTGTAGATAGACTTATCTGGGGTCAGCAGCTCATACAAAAGCATGCTTCGGGTATGGTGGAAGCTATTGCAATTTTAAAATTTAATAAATGTGGACAAGAAGTATTGATGTAACTCCCCAAAGACTAACAGATTAAGCCGAGGCTGCTTAGTGTGCCTTGAAAGGCTTTTAATAGCTTTTTGTGCAAGAGCTTGGGTGGCATTTTTAGGAGGGTAATAAAGCTTTTCAGTAGTCTAACTTGGAGGTCCGAACAGCATGGAATACAGTTAGCAGGGTCAATGCACCAAGTCCTGACTCAACTGTGGCTAGCGACTTCGGGTATGAAGTTCTGTCAAAGCGCTGTCCTTTCTTTTCATCCAAAACGGAAGCTTTAGTACCTAAACTAAACTCAGAATTGCTCTTTTGCTTACCGAGCTTCAATTAAAGCAGAAGGCAGAGTATTTCCCAGCAGCTTCCTGTTAGCACCGCAGCTGACGTCCTCCCAGATGGTTATCCCAGCTCGGGACCAATAAAACTTGCGTGCGGTTGAATTTGGTTTCCAAATGTGTTTGGGTCCACCTGTTGCTTTAATGGGCTGTGGCTATTCTGGGGAGCTGTCATTTTTAGAGGTCTTGCAGCTCGTTGCTGCACGAGTTTTTGAGCTGATAACGCACAGAGAGGAGCTTTTCTGGCCTGTGCAGGCAGAAAAGGTACTGATTTATCTTCAGGAATTAAGAACAGAGCGGGAATATCAGACTTTACCGTAGAATTTCCTTTTTCAGGTCATTTTCTGAAAATGTGTTTATCCTGAGCACGCTCTGCCAGCTCTTTAGGGCACAGGAGCTGTCTTGTCTCATTGGCAAGTGTTCAAGGGCAAAATGACCCTTCTACCCTTTTTATGCATTTTTTTCCTGGGCAATCCTCTTAAACATCTCCCCGATGTTTTACGTATCCCCAAGTTACTGGCTTTATCATTGCACTTTACAGAGGTGATGCATTTTTTTGTTGAGGCAATGCTGCTCTGGGGATTTTACTTGCCTCGAAAAGCTCAAAAAGGAAAACAAAAGCTTCCTCACCTCCGTTTTCCCACTTGAAGTAATTTCAATATACTCTGTGTATTGTTCTATTCTTCTGATTATTTTTTTTCTGAAGCCTTTATTTTATAAATCTCATCACTGAAAGCTAATTATTGACAGTAACATATAGCATTCTTTATTCTCAGTGGGCAAAATATGACCTTTAATGAAACTCCAGCAGAGGGTGAATTGCTGATACAAATGCTGCTTTGGGGTGTTTGCATTTGAACGTTAATTATTACACTGATTTACCTGTCAAGTGCCATTAAATTAAGCAGGAAAA